>CAUOFW020001436.1:140185-180577 GCA_963454935.2 Ilex paraguariensis
ACAATTTAAGCATAGAAATAGCACCAGTTTTCTAAGAAATGTGGTTTTAAGTCTCGGTTGCTAAGTTGTGGTGTTAAACTGATCGTATGCTTAGTTATTTTAACAAGCAACCTTCGCATCCACATCTGTTTTTATCAAGAATTACTAAAGTGCTAATTCTATACATGCATTTTAAAGAAATAAAAGTGATAAACTAAACCATTCATTTCACGAAATATGATCATTTACAATAGTACCAAAGATTCAATCCATCCATAAAAGAAGTGACTAAAACACAAAAATTTCAAGTATCCTCAATCAATGGCCGAAAAAGAAACAAACATCCACCAAAAAAGAGACAAATTTCCACAACAAACTACAAATATCCACGAGCACCACAAAGAAGAAACTCCCCCACTGAAGGAACAACAACAAACTTTAAGCATAGAAACCCCCAAGAAACTACCAAAGAAGAAATCTTTTCGAAAGAAGCAACAATAATCACAACCAAAATCAAGAACATAAATCAATCTCCTCCACCAAGTCCACCATCTCCACCAGCTCCACCCCTCAGTAGGCGAAGGATCTCATCCTCCGTAGCTTCAATGCTAAGCATAATGTCTTGTAAAGGACGTCGGGTACTCGTGCTGGGGCCTGCCTCCTGTGTCTGTGCCTGGTCTATCTTTTCCTCCGCATCAAGCTCATCCTGCACCTCATCCACTCCTTGGGTAGGTGGCACCTCTTATCTAGCCGCTGGGATACCACTATGCCCATAGCTCCTTCTAAAGGACGCCTTGTTTAGTGGCCCCATTGGCTTCTGAATCTCCATCTCGGACCTTACCCTAACCCCATGATCTTTACACATCTCTGTAACTAGTGTGCCAAACGGGAGGGCGTTTCTTTTCACATGACAACCTTTCTTCATTTCTTTCAAAATGAGGGAGGGGAGATCAATACTGTGGCCTTTTCCAAGTGCATACAATAGGTGGGCCATGTCTGGCAGGATTTTATTCTTTCGTCCGATTGGGCAAGGTTTGAGACCGCAATCAAATTTAGCATTTTATACTTACCGTGAGCTCTCCTTGTCGGAGACATATCCACCTCGACCAACCAAAACCAGTCACCCCCTTCAACTCCATTATAACCATATTCATCGCTACGTTCTTTCTTGGGAGGTATGTTGGATTATGCACCCGAGGCACTTCTTGCCTCAACTCCCTAATGTAGCCCTCATGCACATCTAAATGGACTCCCCTCACATACGTTTTTATTTTCCCATTGACGATCTCGGCGTTGGAGTAAAACTCCTGCACCAAGTCAACAATCGCTTCGCCCCCGTTCGTCAAGTACAACACCCAATTACTCCTCTCCATCTCTGCCAATATAGCCAACTCCATAAAATCAGTCAACACCACATCACTCTCACACACTATAGCATGGTTTCAAAAAAAATTCTCATACCTATCTACTTTGAGGACACTGGGGAATTGGGTTCGGTCATATCTCCTCATTGTTGGCCTCTCCTCCCTCTCCGTAATGATTTACACCACCATGTTAGGCTCCTGGTTTATTGGATTGTGCCTGGTAGGTAGCTTGACCCTTAGAGGCATGGTTTTGATTTTGAGCTTAAGAGGGCTTTGAAAGTCTTGATTTTCTTGAGGGATTGAGGTTTTTTGATGTAGGAATTGCTTTGGGAGGATCGATTTTAGGTGGAAATGGGGAATGAGGTGTGTTTTGAGGCATGGGTAATGGAAAAGGGCTCAAGGGTTTGGGGGTTTTGGAATGGGGAAGACGGTCCAGGCTTTTATAGCTATAGAACTGACGTTCAAACATGGGTAACGTTCGCATGTGGGTAACGTTTGAACATGTTTTGAAAGATTTTAGATAGATCTTTTGAACATGAGTGGCGTTCGAAAGTGGTGAGCTCCCAGTACTTTTGAGTTCTATCAGAGACCAAAGTACTGTAAGCTCTTCTTGTTCGAACATTCTATTTGGCGTTTGAACGTGTGGTTACCGTTCGAAAGGTTTATTGGCGTTCCAACGTTGAGAGCTCATAGTACTTTTGTTTCTATTAGAGACATCATCGGAGGCTGAGTACTGCAAGCAGGTGAGGTTCGAACGTCACTTGGTGTTCGAACGTCGAATCAAAGATCAAAAATTTCTCTTTACTACATTATACACAATCACAGAGGTTTATACACACAATTTTGAACCAAAAACTTTTATGGCATCTCAGCACAAGTCCCTACCCATGCTTTAGGTTGGTATTTTGGGACGTTCCTTACTCGGCCCATATTTTCATTTCAGTCGAAAGAGTTTGTGCAAAAAGATTTTTACATATTTTACAAAAACTTGGACCCTTGGCTTTCATCCCAACAAAATACACATTTTCACAGAGAATAATCTAATCCGAGTCTCCCTCTATATCCGTGTAGTTAGAACAACCAGTGACTCTCCTAATTTCTTCTCTCAGCAACTGGTTAAGCAAAGTACGAGAATAGTTTGGCATCTCAGGGTAATCCTAACTCAGCTCATTCACTATCTAGTTTAATCGTTCGAGTGCGTGACCAAAAATTGCTTCAAAACAATGATTATATATTTTCTTGTGAAAGACTTTGCCACACTTTTTACAGACACCAAGCCTTTTGGCACGATTGCATTTAGCAAAAGTGCTTCTGCCACAGAGAGGTTTCAATTGCTCATATCGGATCTCATTCTTTCTTACCATTCTTGCTTTTCTCATGGTAATAGCATGCACATCAGATGGAAAAGTGCACAAAACTTCCAGACTAAACCAAAAAAGTTTAACATCCATGCTTTCTACACTGTAAGACTCACTATCTGGTTCTTTAACGTTTGCCGGTCACAATGATGATTAAAGCTGACTCACAAATATAATCAATAATTTGTACAAAATACAAGGCAAGGTACAAAATATGATTAGAAATAGCAACAACAACAGCAAAAACAAAAACTTTTACAGGCAAAAAATATGAATTGTTCACACCCCTAACCTAAACTAAATATTGTCCCCAATGTTATGAATTTACCAATATGTTGGGCTTGGAGATGAGGTTGAAAGGTAGAGATCTGTTCATCTGCCGAAACATAAAAGCAAAAATACACAAATCAATCATTTCTACGCAGATCTGAATTTCTGCTAGGATGAAAACCCTTGATTTTGAGTACAGACAGAAGAAAAAGAGCCATGTATAAATAGCGTACACACATGCAGATCATGAGACAAAGGATTGGGTCTTTGGGTAATATGGTCAGGGAACTGTTGGGAGTTGGGTCGTGTTTACAGAGGATTGCTAACAACGAAGAAGAAGAAGAAGAAGAACAAAAAAAAGAAAAAGGGAAAAACGGTGGGGAAAAGAAACAAAAGGGTGAGGGCCTTATAAAGGCGCTCCCGTGGGTTGGGTTTAATCGGTGTTTTCCTAATCCGACCCCTTTTTGTGATGGCAGGCGCTAATCTTAGAGGGATATTCTAGATTCTTTAAAAGAATGGTCTCCACATTTTTCACAAAGTTCTCCAAAAAAGGTTTCAACCGTTGACCTTAACAGTAAAGATATTACCGTTTGATGGATTTTTCACTTCTACTGCTCCATGTCCATATACCTTTTTGACAATATAAGGCCCTATCTATCTTGATCTTAACTTACCAGGAAAGAGGTGGAGTCTTTAATTAAACAACAGGACTTTTTGAGAAAGTTTAAAAGACTTCCGCACAATGTTTTTGTCATGAAAATTTTTCATCCTGTATTTTGCAATTTTAGCATTCTCATATACTTCATTTCTCAATTCCTCAAGTTCGTTAATTTGTAGTTTTCTTGAAAGTCTGGTCTTGTCCAAGTCATTGTTCATTGCTTTAATGGCCCAGTATGCCCTAGGCTTCAGTTCAATTGGTAGGTGACAAAGCTTGCCATAGACTAATCGATAAGGAGACATGCTCAAAATTATTTTAAACGCAATGCAATATGCCCAGAGTGCATTAGTTAGTTTTGATGACCAATCTTTGCTGTCTAGATTTACCATTTTTTCTAAAATTAATTTGATCTCTCGATTAGCCAATTCAGCCTGTCCGCTAGTCTGTAGATGATAAGGGGTTGCAATTTTGTGAAAAATCAAATATTCTTTCATTAGATTCCAGAAAGGGCTATTGCAAAAATGAGCACCCCCATCACTTATAATTGATTTAGGAATTCCAAACCAGGACAAATTATTTTATTTTAGAAATTTGATCACTGTTTGGTGATCATTATTCAGGCATGGAATTGTCTCAACCCTTTTGGATACATATTCTACGGCCACTAAAATATATAGATAGCCCAAGAAAGGATGAAATGGTCCCATTAAATCAATGCCCTAATAATCAAAAATTTGAATCACAAGAATTAGGTTTAAGGGAATCACGTTTCTTTTTGAAATGCTTCCCAACCTTTGGCATCTATTTCAAACAAAACAAAAAACATGGACATCTTTGAAAAGCGTGGGCCAATAAAATTCACATTGCAAGATTTTTTCAGTGGTTTTTCTTGAGGAGAAGTGGCTACCACATGCTTCAGAATGGTAAAATGATATTACATGTCTGCTTTCAAGAGCAGGGATGCAACGTATTGTGATTTGNCCTCAACCCGTTTGGATACATATTCTACGGCCACCAAAATATATAGATAGCCAAAGAAAGGATGAAATGGTCCCATTAAATCAATGCCCTAATAATCAAAAATTTGAATCACAAGAATTAGGTTTAAGGGAATCACGTTTCTTTTTGAAATGCTTCCCAACCTTTGGCATCTATTTCAAACAAAACAAAAAACATGGACATCTTTGAAAAGCGTGGGCCAATAAAATTCACATTGCAAGATTTTTTCAGTGGTTTTTCTTGAGGAGAAGTGGCTACCACATGCTTCAGAATGGTAAAATGATATTACATGTCTGCTTTCAAGAGCAGGGATGCAACGTATTGTGATTTGATCCTTACTGTACTTGAATAAGTATGGATCCTCCCAAAAGAAGTTGTGAACCTCCCTTAGATATTTCTTTCTATCCATCATTATAAAGGATGGAGGGAGAGTACTCGTGCCAAGAAAGTTAGCAATATTAGCGTACCATGGTGTCTCCTCAATGGTGAACAGTTGTTCATCAGAGAAATTTTCATTGATNTAAAACAAAAAACATGGACATCTTTGAAAAGCGTGGGCCAATAAAATTCACATTGCAAGATTTTTTTAGTGGTTTTTCTTGAGGAGAAGTGGCTACCACATGCTTCAGAATGGTAAAATGATATTACATGTCTGCTTTCAAGAGCAGGGATGCAACGTATTGTGATTTGATCCTTACTGTACTTGAATAAGTATGGATCCTCCCAAAAGAAGTTGTGAACCTCCCTTAGATATTTCTTTCTATCCATCATTATAAAGGATNAGTATTGTGATTTGATCCTTACAGTACTTGAATAAGTATGGATCCTCCCAAAAGAAGTTGTGAACCTCCCTTAGATATTTCTTTCTGTCCATCATTATAAAGGATGGAGGGAGAGTACTCGTGCCAAGAAAGTTAGCAATATTAGCGTACCATGGTGTCTCCTCAATGGTGAACAGTTGTTCATCAGAGAAATTTTCATTGATTGGTACTCCATCTTCCTGAAAGTCATATGTTAATCTAGACAGGTGATCTGCCACCACATTCTCAATGCCCTTCTTATCCTTAATGACTAGATCAAACTCTTGGAGTAAGAGTATCCATCTTAAGAGCCTTGGCTTGGCGTCCTTCTTTGTGAGCAAAAATTTTAGTGCTACATGGTCAGTAAATACAACAACAAAAGAACCAATGAGATAAGAACAAAATTTCTCCAAAGTGAAGACTACAACAAGCAATTCTTTTTCAGTNCTACATGGTCAGTAAATACAACAACAAAAGAACCAACGAGATAAGAACAAAATTTCTCCAAAGTGAAGACTACAACAAGCAATTCTTTTTCAGTGGTGGAGTAATTCATTTGGGCTTTATTCAAAGTCCTGCTTGCATAGTAAATCACATATGATTTCTTATCTTCTCGTTGCCACAATACATCACCTACAGCAAAATCACTGGCATCACACATTAGTTTGAAGGGTAGGGTTCAGTCAGGGTGTTGCATGATTGGAGTATAAATTAGCATGCCTTTGAGTTTGTCAAAAGCTTTATGGCATGCTTCAGTCTACACAAAATTTACGTCATGACTTAGGAGATGACACATAGGTTTAACTATGGTACTAAAATCTTTTATAAATCTCCTGTAAAACCCTGCATGTNTTGGCATCACACATTAGTTCGAAGGGTAGGGTTCAGTCAGGGTGTTGCATGATTGGAGTATAAATTAGCATGCCTTTGATTTTGTCAAAAGCTTTATGGCATGCTTCAGTCTACACAACATTTACGTCATGACTTAGGAGATGACACATAGGTTTAACTATGGTACTAAAATCTTTTATAAATCTCCTGTAAAACCCTGCATGTCCCAGAAATGATCGAACACCCTTTACAGTCTTTGGAACAGGTAGATTTCCAATTAGATATATTTTTTGCCTTGTCTACTTTCATGCCCTCAGACGACACAACGTGACCTAAGACAATGCCATGTGTTACCATGAAATGGCATTTGTCCCAATTAAGTACAAGATTAGCTTCCTAACACCTTATCAACACCTTTTTAGATTGGCCATACACAAATCAAACAAGTCACCATATTCAGAGAAGTTTGAATCGCACTTTTTTTGTGATCTGATTAATATTATACACCCAAGTATAAGTGATTGAATTGTAGTTTTCTCAGTTTTAAGTCCAAGTATCGATCCCACGAAGAGTGTGTGTAATTAGGAAATAAAAAAATATTAAAGTTGCTTATCTTAGATAGGATAGCATGTGATGTGAGCTTAGATTGATAACGGGTTTAATTATGTTGCAGATAGATTTAAATAATATTAAAAAGTATCATTCAGTTCAATGATCCCATATGTGTTATATTGGTTAAATACTAGAAATGCTACCTTATAGCAATCAACTTCCATGTTACTGGCAAGTTAACTGGTAGGTCTGATGTATATAAACCATCACATAACAACTTCTTAGGTTAGTTGGTGGTATCCATGACAATTAATTAATCCAAGCAAACTAGAAGGGCAAGCCATTCACGAGGAATACTTGAATTATTCTTTTATCTTCGTAATAGTAGGTTCATACATAATAAACCATAACACAGCCACTTCTTAGGCCAACTGGTGGTATTAGTCATAACACAACAACTTCTTAGGTTAGCTAGTTATAGATATGTCAATTGACTAATCCAAGCAAACCAGAAGGTCAAGCCATTCATGAGGAATACTTGAATTATTCAGTTGACTCTATTTGTTATATATATACCAGTTAAACATCCTAAGCGTTCTGCTGGAGGATAAACCGTACCGATAGGAATGCCGTGGTTGTTAGACTAATAATATTATCATTTATACTAGTTAAACAATCTAAGTAATGTAGACGGACAAGCCATTCATGAGGATCATTTAGGTTTTGTGATGAGCACATAATATTGCATATTTGAAGGCGTCATTACATGCATTTTAACTCAACTTTTGCATCCAAGTAATTAGAGTTAGCCGAAATTATGAATAATGTTGAATTTTCGATGTTGCAGGTAATTATAGTGTAAATCATGTATTTTATAACCTTGCAACCTAGTATGGATTTGTGGTGAAGGCATGGATGCTTTAAATGAGGATTGGGAGGCTTGGAAGGTGAAGAAACCAAGAGAAATGGATTTTGTAAGGTTTAGTCCACTGGTTTCGCAAGTTAAAAGGTGCTAAATAAGGCTCCTTAAGGCCTTCCTAGATGTTTTGAGATGGTTGGAGGTGAAATAATGGCCAGAGGAAAGTTTTGGGGTAATGAAATCAGAAAATCTAGACAAGGATGCAGAAGTGTATCAATACTCAGTACCAGTTCGGTCTACCCACTGGAACATTGCTCACCGGTATGGTAAAGACTTTGGAGTTCGATGTGCCGGTACGCAGTACTGGTACGCTCTGTTGTTCTACCCAACTGCTCTGTAACTTAGACATGTGCTTTGTGGGACCCTCCATGACATTCTCCTGTAACTCCCTAACACTCCTAGCATACAAAACACCCCCTCATGCACCTCTTCTTGGACTTTTGGAGCATAGGTCATAAATATGGAGAGAGGAGAGAGAAGCTGCTAGGTGAGGAGACACCAGCCTGCACTAGCCCACCTTATTTCATGCTCGTATGTTGGAAATCACATCAGGAGCTGCAAGAGACTCCAGGGCATGTTTTTGGAAGGAAGTCTCTCCATTATTCAGCATTAGACATTAGAGAAGAGATATGAAGAGAGATGGTCTGGGTGGCTACCTAAGCTTAGAAAGCTCCAAGGAGGAAGATGATGAATAGTAGATAGAAAACTTGGATTTTTGCATTTTCTTCCATCATTTCACTTGTATTTTATTGTAAGACTCTTGTAAACTTCATTATTTACTTTTAATGTCATTTATTTCAAGTGTTTTGCAAGTTTAATTGAGTATCTTAGTTTCTACCAATGTTGTCTTAAGTTTTCTTCATTTCCTAGCTTTAAAATAGGTATTGCATATTTTTCTTCATAGTTTGAGATTTCTTGTATTAAGTTAAGTTTCATGTTTCCTTTCTTCATTATGTCTCTTTACATTATGCATTTCCCTCTTGCTTTCATGAGTAGCTAGATTTTTAGTTGGCTAATCCAAGGGAGACCTCCTCTTGGGTTTGCCATTTCAACTCATTTTCTTTCCTCCTCTCGGTGTACGATGGTTCGATTTGACTGGGTTGAAGGTGGACGAGATGGTGAGCCTTTGATATTTCATAGGGCTGGTCACGGTTTATGCTTAGATACTCATTCCATCTCGTACCTAGCTTCCCACGAATCAATCATTCATCTATGCACCATTGGACGAAGGTTTCAAGTTTAATTGGCCCTCCCATTGGAATGACATCTTTGGATTAGCCAACACTTGTTTTCCATTGCATTTTCATTTACAAAAACTCCAATCACCAAAACACAAACAAAAGATTTTACACTTTTTCCTTTTTTCACAAAATCACCTTCACCACACTTGAGCTTTCCTTCCCTGATGAGACGACCTTGGAATAATTTTTCACGTAAAACAACGGCTCACAAAAGACTCCTTGCGCTTGGGGAGCACTTTTGTTCACACGCACACATTCCATAATTTTTGTGCATTTACACACACATTTTGTTCATTTCATTTCCACCACCATTCCGTTGCCCCATCTCTTACCCCATTCTGAGGGAGAGTGACACTCCCCCATTCATATAAGCCATAAACACATTGAGGGATGATGTTAAGAGGTTAGGAAATACAACATTTTTGGCCAAGCATTTTGTACCATGCATTAGTTAACATCCTCAGCATTCTGGTGGAGGATAAACCATACCAATAGGAATGTCATGGTTGTTTAACTGGCTAGTTGATGATGTACTAATGACATAATTCCAGGCACAACACCAAAGTTATGTACATCACTGTATCATGCATGAAGCATATAATATATAGATATATAAATATATAAAACATCAACATCTCCAAAATTTAACCAATATTATACATATGTTTACCTCTCACTAGAGGATATAAGTAACTACTCACGCCCCATTACTACAGACAAGCAAGGAGTGCGGGCAGTTTTCATTACAACTGAAATTAAAATATAAACCCTAAACTGTCTTTCACAAGGAACAACTGAAACACAATCACCTTTATTATCAGTTATGACAAAAAGGTGACGGCAATTCAACTATCCGAATAGAAAGATATACAAAAATGTAAAAGTACAGAGTTTGGATTGAAGTGTATGACGGACCGGATCGAGTTGCAACTTTTTCTCTCTCGTTTTCTTTTCTCTTTTCTCTTTCTTTTTTTCTCTCTTGGATTTCTCTCTGAAGCTCTTGTGTCCGGCCGTATGAAGAATGAAGGAAGGCATGTATATTTATAGGCAAAAGGAAGCAGGAGGTGGAGGATTTGCATGAGTTGCCTTTGGCCACCGTCCAAACGGTGTAGCTTTGCTGGATTTTCCCACGTGCATTATGTTGACTCTTCACATGTGGTAATTACACTTTAGCCTTTGTATTTTCAATATTTTATGCATTGCTCCTTGTATGCTTTGGTAATTCAACATTTACACCATAAAATTTTAAACATAATACACATAAAACCCTAATTACGCACAAACTCTAATTGACTCTAATTAATAGTTTTTAGTTATTTTATCACACCAATTTGACTTTATTAACTATTCTAATTTATATATTAATTAAGGTTAATCACACTCACCAACTTAAACTTTACTAGTCCCTAGTAAAATAAAAACTATTAACAAAATATAATAAAATACAAACAGAGGTAACATCATTTTCGTAGATTTTTTATGATTGCATTCAGCAGATGCAACAAGCCTTTAAACCCCTAGGTGATTCATAGTGGACGAGTTTTGTCTCATGAAGCTTTCCAGTGAAGCTACCTACAAAGTTCAGTAATTAGGAATTAATAATTCAAATGATTCACAACTAAATTACATTTTTATTCTCATGCCTTGCAAGAATAGTCTTAATCTGATCACGCGGGATTTTTATATTTTAGTTGTGTACTATCTTAATATTTTTGTTTAAACTTAGTCTTAAAAGCACAATTAGATTTCTTTATTGTTAAAAGTCTTGTGAAATATTATACTCTTTGTATATATAGTGGAGATGTAAAACCTATTGCAAAATTTGAACCAATCTTTCTTGGAGAGATACTCTACATCAACTCAAATACAAATATTTGATTCACCAGTAAACTTTCCTTGAAAAATCTCATTAACTTTGTTTTGATTAGCACTTATTAAATTGTATTATTAGCATTATCCTTAACTTTCATGCAGAAATTATACAGATATATAATTTATGGAAAATGATCTTAGGCCATGTTTGATTAAATCTTGAGCCTTAACCATTTCTTTTACAAATTTATATCCTTAGTTAGCCATGATTGAGCCTAAAAATAAATTCTTTTCTTAAAACTTAAAAATAATACACGAGCCAGATAAAAAGATATTAACTTACCTTTGCTATCTAATTTTCTTGCACCCTCGTCTAAATTAGCAAGATACATAAAAAAAGAAAAGCAAAAGAAAGAGACAAGGCAATTCAAAGAAAAGAAAAATCTGAAGAAGAAAATAGAAAAGAAAGAAAAAATCCAAGAAAGTGCAAAATGGAAAAAATATAAAAGAAAGAAACATGTGAAGACCTAGAAAAATAGAATAAGGTGTGCCACAATCCTAAAAAAGGTAGCATTTGAAATCCAATGACTTCGTTTCATAAACCTTAAACCCATGGCCACATTACAACCCTAATAAAGTCCTTTTGATTCCAAAAGTTGCATATTTGTATTAATCCTATCAATTCTAAAAAGAAAATATGTTAATAGTATATTTAATATAGTGTTAATGTTCTTTCATGAGATTATGTCATATTCCAATTTTATTCAAATACTACTCTTTTAATTAACTACATGTGAAATTATTTGCCTTGTTAACTATATTTCAATCACATGTAAATTGTGAGAATAGTCACTAACAAGTGTGTTCTTTTTGCTGAGTGTATTCCCTAAAATGATTGGCATCAAAACTACCAGGAAAGAGGGTAATATTTCTGAAGCGATTTTTGAAAATAAAGAAATCATTACACACACACACACAAGTTTTTATAAAAATATAAATAGTATTACAACTAATATGTGTTACTCTTATAGTGATCAAAGAAGGAAGTATCTTGACAAGATAGAGGGAATATTAATTTAATTTTATTTGTGAAAAATATGAGTCATGAATTCCTAATTTAACAACATGAGTTTCAAAATTAATACAAACAAACTTAAACACACATTAGTTCAATACAAAGAAGTTTAAAACACACGAAAGTTCAAAACAAACAAGTTTATAAAACACATGAGTTCAAAAGCAAATAAGTGCAAAACATAAATTAAAGTTCAAATGCATAATTAAAAAGCTGAGTAAAAGATAGCAGAGTTTTTCAGTAGAATCTTCAATTTTTTCAAGGAAGTAGATGGCCCTCCTCCAAAACATTCTCCCAGTAGCTTCAAGATTTCAGCTTGGTTTTGTTCACAATCCTCCATATGTTTGTTGATATCTGTGATACTGTTACCAAGCTGGGTGACATTGGTCTCTAATCCTAGCAGAATCTGTCTGTCTGTTCTGTCATCCACCGATATGCAGGGTTGATCCTCTTGTGGCTGTTATTGTTCTGGTGGAATGAATTCTTCAGGGCCTTGGAATGGCTGCTCTTGTGCTGGAGGGGGTACCTTTGGTTGTTCTTCTTGTTGTCCTCCATGACTCTTTCTCAATGAAGTTTTATCTAATGGGCCAAAATGGACTACAGTCTTCCATGTTGGATTGATAATCACACCTTTGTTCCTACAATGCTGAGAAACTAGCATTGTATAGGGGAGTGAAGAATTCTTTCAATTCACAACAAGTACCATTTGATTCAGGATTAAATTTTGTAGATCAATGGTATGCCCCTTCCCGAATGCATATAAAGAATAAGCTTGCTCAGTGTAGATTTGATTCTTTTGGGCATGGGGTAACAAACTGTGTACTGTGATCAAGTTCAGAATATGGTATTTATCAGTCAGATCTCCTTGCTTGATATATTTATTCGGTCTATCCCAACCAAATTTTGGATTACCCGTTACCTCTCTCCTTATGGTATCTAAATCAGGTAATTCGGTGTACGGATATTGTGAGTTTTCAAATCTTTACATGAATTGAAAAAATTCGGCTGTAGTTGCCGGTGTAACTTGAAAAATAATACCTCATACAAATACCTGCAATTGTCTTTCCCCAATAATCTCCATATTACTATAAAATTCTCAAACTAAATAGTCATAAGCAGGAACAGATAATCTAACATAACGTAACCATCCTCCAGCCGCAAGAATTTGATGTATGCCTATGTTCTCTAAATCTTCATAAATTACTGGCCTTTCATAAATAATAGTTTTAGTTAGAAAATTAGCATCGTACCAGGCCTGTTGTTCAAAATTCTCAAACATCACCTCCTTGAAAATATTTCCCGGTCCTGTTTGTTGTGGAGGTGCTTGAGGTTGCCCGGGTTGATCTCTTTTTGCCTGACTTGAGTATCCTCTCATTCTTCGTCTTGAATCCATTTTTTCTTGATTTCTTCTCAACTACTGTGTTTAAACTAATTCCAATCTGTAGTTACATTCCAAATGTTATGGGTAAGAAGATAATCGGAACAAATTTGACAAAAAATATTGCACATTTGAGAGTTTTTTCCTTGGAGATTTCAGGTATTTCAAAATTTTAGTTTGAGGGTGTGCAGAAATGATCAGTTTGCATGGAGAACAATTTTTATATTAAGCTCCACCATCCGGACAGCTGGCCCACCGTCTGGACGATGCAAACTTTCAATTTTTTGCTTCTTTTCTTGTAGATTTTTCTTCTAATTTTATGAATATTATTTTCTTGTTTATTTTAAATTCCTGCAGTTTATTTTTTATATTCTACAAAAAATTTTTGCTAACCAATTTTTTCTTGTCACAAAAATTGGTGGATTTTTATTTATTTTATTTGGTATTTCATATTTATTGAGTTTCCCAATTAAATTTATAGTTATAAATATGTACATTTATTTATAATTATGTACACTTCTTCGAAAATTATGTGTTCTTTTGATCATACTGATTCAGAGTCCGAACTGTCTGGATCAATATTACCAGTGGCACGATTAACTTCATTTCTTACGTATCTTGTTAACATTGGGATGAAATAGGATGGCGTATCAGGGTGGTTCTTACTCTACCCATACCTAATCCACCAGAGACGATCTAATGCTCAACTTGAAATTGGTTCTGCACACTAATTCTATTGTCTTAAATGTTGTAAATGACCACATCTTACACAACCATCGAGACAGTCTGCTCATCGATTTTTTGCAAATGTACTTTTTCCGCATGGGGGTTTTGATTGACTTTCAAAAATTTATAAATTTCTAACTCTTTTGGCTTTTTTCATGATTAATGTATGGATATCTTTTGGAAGATGACGCAATATAATTAAACTTAACCACAACAGTTTGTCGTCCATTGTTCATAAATTTAAAAAAAAAATTTTTTTTAGACTTTCTATCTGGTTCTTTAACATCTGCCAGTCACAAAGGCAAACAAATTTAAAAAAAAAACTTAAAAATACTAAACACAAATATAAGTAAATTCACACCTTAGTAAGTTTACACATAAGTAAATTTACACTCATACCTCCCCAACTTAAATTAACCATTGTTTTGAATATATAAAATATGGAAAATAAAGACATGCTAATCAAGTGTAGAAGTAAGATATATCCATAGTACAAAGCTTAATTTGTAAAAAAAACAAAGAACCTATACAAAAGAAATGAAAACACTAAAGAGAAATTATAACTAGTATATACAAGAGATACATAAATGATAGATCAATTGGGCTTAAGTTTCCAATTAAAGTTTCTTACATTCCCTGATATTTCCTGTGAAGAATTTAACAAATCAATAAAATTGTACATCAGAATTTTCACTATCAATAACAGCGTTAGTCAAACAGACTTGTAGAGGATCAGAATATAAATACGTGTTAACTTTCTCGTCTACAATCTTGTCAACTACATCTATCTCACAAATTTCTTCCTCCTCTCTGGATTGTTTTGTACAGTTAAAAATATTTAATTCCAAGGTCATTTTTCCAAATAAAAGTTTCATGATTCCATTTCTACAATTAACCAAAGCATTTGACATAGCTAGGAATGGTCGACCTAGAATAACTGGAATATATGCAGATGCATGAAAAATTGGTTGAGTATCTATAATGGTAAAATCCGCTGGAAAGTAGAATTGATCAACTTGTATGATAACATCTTCCACAATTCCTCATGGAGTTTCTATTGATCGGTCTTCTAATTGTAGTGTAACACTAGTAGATTTTAGTTCACTTAATCCTAGTTGTGTATACACTAAATATGACATTAAATTACAGTTGGCTCCAAGATCTAGCAGAGCTTCTTCAATTTAGAAATTTCCAATGATGCATGAAACTGTTGGACTTTCTGGATCTTTGTATTTAAGAAAAGTATTATGCTGGATTATATTATTAACTTGTTCAGTTAGGAATGCTTTTTTTGGTACATTTGTTTTCTTTTTATTGTGCAAAGATATTTTAAAAACTTAGCATAAGTTGAAACTCATTTAATAGCATCTAACAAAAGAATGTTAATTTTGACTTGTTTGANATTTTAAAAACTTAGCATAAGCTGAAACTCGTTTAATAGCATCTAACAAAAGAATGTTAATTTTG
Organism: Ilex paraguariensis; assembly: GCA_963454935.2. Taxonomy (NCBI): domain Eukaryota; kingdom Viridiplantae; phylum Streptophyta; class Magnoliopsida; order Aquifoliales; family Aquifoliaceae; genus Ilex; species Ilex paraguariensis. Next base: position 155,615 of record CAUOFW020001436.1, read on the forward strand.
ACTTGTTTGAACAGCTCAAAAATTTCAGATTGATCTTTTTCATATGTAGATTTCTTGACACTTTGAGGAAATGGTAATGGAAAAGGACATGGTTGACCTTTTTCATTTTGTATTTCTGGTNCTTTTAAAAACTTAGCATAAGTTGAAACTCATTTAATAGCATCTAACAAAAGAATGTTAATTTTGACTTGTTTGAACAGCTCAAAAATTTCAGATTGATCTTTTTCATATGTAGATTTCTTGACACTTTGAGGAAATGGTAATGGAAAAGGACATGGTTGATCTTTTTCATTTTGTATTTCTGGTTGTTTTTCAATTGAAAGTTCAGGCTCAAATGGTTCATTGACAGGAATTGACTTACACATTTTTTTTGAAATTTTAGGTTTAATAGTTTTATCAATTATATTGCCACTTCTTAACATTGTGATTGCTTGTACTTGACTTGGGGAAGGTTCAAATGACAGAATTAGCTTGACTTTGTGGCGGTTTTGGCTGAGATGAAAATTTTCCCTTTNTAGGAATTGACTTACACATTTTCTTTGAAATTTTAGGTTTAATAGTTTTATCAATTACATTGCCACTTCTTAACATTGTGATTGCTTGTACTTGACTTGGGAAAGGTTCAAATGACAGAATTAGCTTGACTTTGTGGCGGTTTTGGCTGAGATGAAAATTTTCCCTTTTCTAGCATACTGAGAAACTGAGTCAACTTAGCTAGATGAATTTTAATATCTTCAATACTTTGAGAAGTTTGAGCTTGAAAATCATTCAAAGCTTGAGTTGTTTGAGTGTTAAAATTCATTTGACTTTGAATAAATTGATTCATAGCATCTTCCAGAGTTCTTTTTTGTGGGGGTTGATATTGTTGGTATTGTTATTGATTATGTGGTTGTGGTGGACCTTGTGTTTGATTTGTAGCTTGTGTATTTTTTCTAACTAAAATTTGGATGATTTCTCCATCTTGGCTTGTAAGTTTTAGAATATGGATTCAAATAAGGCTTATTATTATAAGTTGGAACAACATTAGATTGTTCAATTTACACTTCTTTAAATACAGTTATAGTTGGACACTCTATTGCAGGATGTCCTAACAACGCACAAATTTCACATATTTGATTAGTAGTAGATATAACAGATACTTGTTTTATTTTTTTCATCTCTCAAGCTTCTAGTTTTCGAGATTAACTTGTCATTTTCGCTCTTAAATCATCATCTTCTTTTAACACAGATTTTCCTCTTTCAGATGTAGATGGCTTTGGTTCCACTATATTTGAAGAAGTTGAGTCCCACATTTGGGAACTTTCAAAAATAGTATCAAAAAATTGAAATATTTCTTCAGGATTTTTACTCATGAATTCTGCCTGCGCCATCATTTCAACAAATTGTCGCATTATAGGAGGAAGTGCATCATAGAAAAAACCAACTAAGGTCCGATTTTCAAATTTATGATGTGGACAGGCTTGGAGAAGATCTTTAAATATTTCCCCACATTGATAAAAAGTTTCACCTTCTTTTACAGAAAAATTCATTATTTGACGTCTTAATGTATTGGTACGATGTACAGGAAAAAACTTTTAAAAGAACTTAGCTTGAAAAGCTTGCCAGTTTGTGATTGAATTAGCTCTTAAAGAACTAAGCCATTGTTTTGTTTTATCTTTTAAAGAAAAAAAGGAAATAGTTTTAGTCTAACCATTTCAAAATTATCTTGGAATGTTCCGTATACTTCTTCAACTTCTTTCATATGAACATAAGGATTTTCAATTTCTAGATGATGGAACTTTGGTAATAATTGTATTGTTCCTGGCTTANAGGAAATAGTTTTAGTCTAACCATTTCAAAATTATCTTGGAATGTTCCATATACTTCTTCAACTTCTTTCATATGAACATAAGGATTTTCAATTTCTAGATGATGGAACTTTGGTAATAATTGTATTGTTCCTGGCTTAATATTAAGATTTGGAGCATCTGTTGGAAAAGCAAAACATGACGGGACATTAGTTCATATAGGGTGTAGTTATTCTCTTAATGGTCGAATATTTTGAACTACTTCTTGTTCTCTAGGTTGTTCTTCCCTAAGTACATTTCTAGCCATACTTAATTCAAATGATTCTAGTGTAGATGAAGATGCTAAAGATGAAGGAGATAACTGATTTATAGATCCTACGGATGAATTAACAGACATAAACTATTTAAAAATAAAACACACTTTATATACATATAATACAAATAAACAACTTTTGTATTTTATTTGATTTCAAATTACCGTAATTCCCCTGCGACGGTGCCAAAAACTTGATACACACTATTTGTGGGATCGATACTTCGACTTAAAGTCGAGAAAACTATAATTCGACCACTTATACTTGGGTGTATAATATTAATTCGATCACTAAAAAAGTGTGAATCAAATTCATCCATGAATACTTCCAAAAATTTATTGATCAAATCACTGAACAAACTTAGCATGCATCTTTGGAATGTTGCAGGAACGTTACAAAGTCCAAATGGCATCCTTTTGAATGCAAAAGTGCCAAAGAGGCATGTGAATGTAGTTTTCTTCTTATCATTGAGTGTATCTCAATTTGATTGTACCCGGAATACCCATCCAAGAAATAGTAAAATTCATGGCCTACAATTCTCTCTAGAACCTGATCAAGAAAGGGAAGAGGAAAGTGGTTCTTCCTAGTCATCAAATTGAGTTTTCGATAGTGAATACACATTCACCATCCTGGGATGACTCTAGTTGGTAGTAGTTCATTGGTATCATTTTTTACCACTGTGACCCCAGACTTTTAAGGCACAACTTGGGTTGGACTAACCTATTTGCTATCGGAGATGGAAAAAATTATCCCTGCATCTAAGAGCTTAAGCACTTTCATTATCATAACTTCCTTCATGTGAGGGTTAAGTTGTCGCTGCATTTGACAAGAAAGTTTTGAATCCTCTTTCAAGTATATGGCATGATTACAGATTAATGGGCTTATACCTTTCAAGTCAGTAATGGTCCATCCAATGGTGCTTTTATGGCTTTGATGAAATTCAATCAGTTTAGACGCTTGCAAGTCTGTGAGTTTAGATAAAATTACCATTAGGTATGACTCGTCCTCTCCTAGGAATGCATATTTGAGGTCAGATGGGAGAGCTTTCAGTTCAGGCTTCGGTGGCTTGACACTTGATGAGAGTGACTTTGTGCCACTTGGTGAAATTTTCTCGAATTTGGGGGTCCATATATCAACAGCATGAGTGGGGCAATTCTTTGGATCATCAACTGTTGTTTCAGATGTGATGGATTTTGACAAAAAAAGTTCAGTGAAGTTTTCACAGAATGTGTTATTTAGATGTTCCTGAACCATCGACTCAATATAATTTATTTCTCTTTCTTCTTTGTTCTCTCCTAGGTGTTTGGAAACATTGAAAATATTTAGCTCAAGAGTCATATTCCCAAAATTTAATTTCCTGACCCCATTCATGCAATTGATTAGTGCATTTGAAGTTGCTAGGAAGAGTCGAACAAGAATGGCGGGAATTGGATTCTCTGAATGCTTTGCTGGCTGAGTATCTAGAACGATGAAGTCAACAGGGAAGACAAAGTTACCCACTTGGATAATTACATCTTCGACAATGCCCCTATGGACTTTGATAGATCTATCTGCCAATTGGAGTATAACACTTATGGGTTTGAGTTCACCCAGATCCAACTGTTAGTAAACAGAGAATGGGAGCAAATTGACACTTGCTTCAAGGTCTAACAGTGCTTGTTCAATTATGAAGTTTCCAATGACACACGACACGGTTGGACACCCAGGGTCTTTGTATTTTGGAAGGGTTTTGTGTTCAAGTAAGGCATTGACATGTTCTGTTAAGAAAGCTCTCTTGTGGACATTTTGGCTTCTTTTGACTGTGCATAAGTCTTTTAGAAACTTGGCATAAGATGGAACTTGTTTGATTGCATCCATAAGTGGAATGTTGATCTTTACTTGCTTAAAGGCCTCATAAATTTCTAGCTGATTATTCAACTTCTGTACAGTTTTGAGCCTATGAGAAAAAGAAGCAAGAATAGGACACAAGGGTCCTTTTTCTTTTGATAGTTCTGGGTCTTGTTCAGTCACAAGTTCAGGCTCTTCCTCAATTACAACTTCAGGCTCTACTGGCTCAGGTTCAACTAGTTCAGGCTCAACTGGTGAGTTAACTGGGATTGACCCAAGTTTTGGCTTGGGAATTAACATGTTTATAATGGTCTTGTCAATCACCTTGCCACTTCTCAGTGTAGTGACAACTTGGGCTTGGTCTTGTGGAGTTTCCATGATTACAAGATTTCCCACCTAGAACTGGCCTTGTGGTGGTTTTGGTAGGGCAGAAAACTTTCCCTTTTAATGTTTTGTCATGGATTGGGTAAATCTTTGAATCTGGCTTTTGAGATCCTCGAAGGATGGAATGGTCTAGGTTTTGAATTTAGTAAAACCCTGAGTGGAACTATTGTTATAGTTCTTTTGGCTGTGCATAATCTGATTCAGGGTATCCTCAAGGCTCCTCTTTTGTGGTGGTTGGTATGGTTGATATGTAGGAGGTCCTTGAGCTAGTGGGTGCGAACTTTGTTGTTGGTTCATTGGAGTTGGTTGTGTGTTTTTCAACTGAAGTTCGGGTGGTTCCGCCACCCTGGGTTGTATGTTTCAGAGTACGGGTTGGAGTAAGGCATGTTGAAGTTGGAAATTATATTTGATTGTTCCAACAAAACCACCTTGAATGCCGGAATGGTTGGACACTCCCTAGTAGGGTGACCTGTCAGTGCACAAATCTCACACACTTGTTATGTGGGAGGGCCAACATCAACTTGATAAACCTTTTTCATCTCTAAAGCTTCAATCTTTCAAGATAGGGTGGACATTTTCGCTCTTAGGTCATCTTTATCTCTCAAGACATACTTACCCCCTTGGGAAGTAGATGATTTGGCTTCAACAATAGTAGGGGAGGCTGAGTCCTACATCTGAGAACTATCAAAAATGGTATCGAAAAAATTGAATGCCTCCTTTGGACTCTTGCTCATAAACTCTCCTTGAGCCATCATTTTGACAATCTGACGTAGTCTAGCGGGCAAGGAGTCACAGAAAAATCTCACCGAAGTCCAATTCTCAAAAGCATGGTGCAGCCAGGACTGGAGTAGATATTTGAATCTCTCCTAACTTTGGTAAACAGTTTCTCCTTGTTTGACCAAAAATTTCATGATTTTCTTTTTCCAAGGTTCAAATGTTAGGCACTTCCCTCTCTCTCACAGGAACTTCTTCTTGTCTCTCATCATTTGTCATTCTACATTCACAAGAATCAGCAATAGATCTAGGTGAATGTGGTTTAGGTTGATTCATAGACACATAAGATTCTGCCGGCAAATTTTGACAGTGAGAAACATCCTCATACATAAAAACAATTAAAACAAATTTATACACAGTAGAGCAAATATCTATACAACAAGAGAGGTCTTTTTACCTTTTGCCTTAAAAACACTTTTTATGGTTCCCGACAACGGCGCCAAAAACTTGGCTTGATCCGAAATGTGTACACCAAAATGCAGGCTGTCAAGTTGTAGTAATAATCCGGTTAAGTCTGAAGTCGAATCCACATGGAAGTATGATTACTGTTTTGATGTAGCAGTGATAGACACCAAGTAATTGGAAACCTTGAGAGTTTGAAGTTATGGGATTTCCTGAATAGAATATAAGATTTTTTTTCAAAAGTTTTCTAGACAAAATATAAGATAAATTCAAATATAAAATAGTCACCCTTTAGCTCGAGGATCAAAACATATAATTAATCATTTGGTTTATTATACTTGTGTTTTATAACTCAATTAACTCCTATGTCAACAGCAAGTTAATGAGTGAATCATGTTCCACCCTTCATGGCTTTGGTAAAGCTCTAGAAAAGTGGAAGAGTTTCACTCTTCTAAGAAGGAAGGTCGTTCAAGCTATGGGAGGGTTGCTTCCTCAACCAACATATGAACTAACTCCCTTGATACAAGAAAATATAACATATATCTAACTACATGAGTGGGAGTCCAAGCCTCCATCAAGCTCTTGACTAGTTCTTGGTGTAGTCTAAGCCTTACAAACCAAGTTCTACCCTTTTACAAGAACTATCCTCCTACCTTCAAAGGCTCTCCTAAGGGGAGTATTTATAAGTAAGGAGGAGGGGGAGACAAGGGAGTGTGAAGGAATAGTGTATGCCGCCCAAGTCCAAGTGAAAAGCCAACTACTCTACAGCTTGCCTGTGGTGGACGTTCAAACGTGAGTTGGCGTTCGAATGTTGTCTCTGTTTTTTCCTACGGGCATTCAAATGTTATCTGGCATTCGAATGTTTCTGCTATCTTTGCTTTGTGAGCGTTCGAACTCCAGAAGGGGCCTGACCTTCTCACTCAAGTGGCTNCGTTCAAACGTGAGTTGGCGTTCGAATGTTGTCTCTGTTTTTCCTACGGGCATTCAAATGTTCTCTGGCATTCGAATGTTTCTACTATCTTTGCTTTGTGAGCGTTCGAACTCCAGAAGGGGCCTGACCTTCTCACTCAAGTGGCTTGTGGGCTTCTGTGGAGACCTATTTCCACAATCTATGCATATCTTGGCGCCTTGTACTCAACTCCTAGTGTTCAACCAATTCAAGTTAACGTTCGAACATGCGTTGGCATTCAAATGTCGTACTCAAGTACCTCAGATTCTTCTTTCTTGGCTGCAACATGCCATCTCTTAGCAGTCTGGGCTTCAATCAATTCAAGTGGACGTTTGAACGTAAGTTGGCATTTGATTGTCGTACTCAAGTACCTCAAAGTCTTCTTTCTTGGCTGCAACACGCCATCTCTTAGTAGTCTGGGCTTTAATCAATTCAAGTGGACGTTCAAATGTGAGTTGACATTCGCGCCTGCCAACACAAAAAAGGGTTGAGTCAGGAAGAACCTGACCAAATTCGACCTATTGGGACGCCTTTATAAGGCCCTCACCCCTTTTTCTCATTTTGTCCAATCCACCGCTGTCCCTTCTCTCTCTTTTTCTTCTTCGTTCTTCTCTGTTTTTTGCAACACGACCTAGCCCTAATGGCCCCATGACCACACAATCCATAGACACAATCCTCTGTTTCATGCTTTACATTTTGATTTTATTTTTGTTTATGGGTGTTCTACTTCTCTTCACACTCACAGACAAGGCTTTCTAGCCTAGCCGAAACCCATATCTGTGTAAAGGTCATTAATTTATGTATTTTGCTTGTAGGTTTTAGAAGCTGAATAGATCTCTAACTTTCAACCTCATCTCCAAGTTTCGTACACTACTAAATTCGAAACATTGGGGACAATGTTCAATTTAGGTTGGGGGTGAGAATTACAGTTCATATTTTGTGACTGTAAAATATTTTGTTTTTNAAATTCGAAACATTGGGGACAATGTTCAATTTAGGTTGGGGGTGAGAATTACAGTTCATATTTTGTGACTGTAAAATATTTTGTTTTTTTTGTTGTTGTTGTTGTTGTTTCCGATCATATTATGTACCATGCCTCATATATTTGTATAAATTGATGATTATGTATTTGAGTCAGCTTCAATCATCTTTGTGACTAGCAGACGTTAAAGAAACAGATAATGAGTCTTAAAAATTTTAAAGCATGGCTGTTAAACTTTTTTGGTTTATTCTAGAAGTTTTATGCACTTTTCCAACTGATGTGCATATTGTGATCATGAGAAAAACAAGATTGGTAAGAAAAATTGAAATTCGAGAACAGCAAGTGAAACTACTATGCGACATAAGCACTTTTGCTAAACGTCATCGGGCCAAAAGAATTGGTGCTTGTAAACAATATGGCCCGGTCTTTCACATGAAATAATATAATCAGTGATCTAAACTAATTTTCGATCGCACACTCGATCGATTAGACTGGATAGTGAATGAGCTAAATAAGGATTACCTTGAGACGCCATACTATTCTGGTACTTTGCTTAACCGATTTGTCCAACAAGAAATTGGGAGATTCGCTAGTTGTTCGAATGATACAGAGATAGAGGAACACTCATATTAGACTACTTTCTAACAAAACTATGGAAAATTGTGCTGATGGGATGAAAGGCAAGGGTCCAAATGTTTTGTAAAAAGTGTAACAAATCCTTTTTGTACAAACTCTTTTGAATGAAATGAAATTATGGGCCGAGTAAGGAGTGTCCTAGAATACCAACCTGAAGCATGGTCAGGGACCTGACTTGATACGATATGTGTACATCCAAGTGCAGGCGGTCAAATTGCAGTAATAATTCGGTTAAGTCCGGAGTCAATCCATAGGGAACTATGACTACTGTTTTGAAGTAAGTAGTGATAGAGACCAAGTAACTGAAAACCCTGAGAGTTTGAAGTTATGGGATTTCCTATATAGAATATAAGATTCTTTCCAAGAAGTTTTTCAGACAAAATATAAGATAAATTCAAATGTAAATAGTCACCTTTTAGCTCGAGGATCTGAACATGTAGTTAATCATCCAGTTTATTATACTTGTGCTTGGTAACTCAATTAACTCCCGTGTCAATATCAAGTTAATCAAAAGATAAAGGTGGATTGTGAAAATTAAGCACATGGTTCCAATGCCTTTCTAGAAGTTTGCAAGAATTGTCTGTGCCGAGACTCCCGTCTACAAACAAGCAAGTGTTTCTACAAGGCATCCAACCATGGCATTAATATTCCATAGTTTAAATAAAGCACAATAATGATGAAAATTGAAATGTTGCCATGAAGATCTAGTCGGGGTACTTATCTTGAACCAACGGGTCTTTATATGCAAGAGTCATCTGTGTCATAGAAAGAACACACGGTTATACAAAGTACCTTAGCTTTGCTAGATGCATTCAATCATTCAATAAGAAAGTGAAATATAATGCATTAAAGCATAAAAAAATGCACAAATATAACTTCTGGATAATCTATACATATTCATCACCTCTTATTAAAGAGTGAATGAGGAACTACTCACTCTTCATGGCTTTGGTAAAGCTAGAAAAGTGAGTGATACTCATCCCTCCAAGTAGAGGAATTACAAAGTGAAACACATTAAACAAAGAGCAAATCTTCAATGAAGAATGAGTGAATCACGTTCCACCCTTCACATCTTTGGTAAAGCTCTAGAAAAGTGGAAGAGTTTCACTCTTCGAAGAAAGAATAAAGCTCAAGCAATGGAAATGAAAGAAATGAACAATGAAAGCAGAAGAAAGCTAGTCACTTGTGGAGGGTTGCTTCCTCAACCAATAGATGGAGGGCTGCTTCCTCAACCAACAAATGGATGGTTGGTTCCTCAACCAAAAGATGAACTATCTCTCTTGATACAAACCAATATAAATCTAAGACTAAGACTAACTATATGAGTGGGAGTCTAAGTCTCCATCAAGCTCTCTACTTTTGAAGCTCCAACAATGGTAGTATTTATACGCAAGGAGGAGGGAGCAAAGTAGTGTGGCGGAATAGTACAAGGCCTTCAAAGTCCATGTGAAAGTCCCAATGTCCAGAGAAAAGATCAACCACTCTACAGCCTTTCTGTAGAGAACGTTCGAATGTGATCTGGAGTTTGAACGTTGTTTTTGTTTCTACTTTATGGTCGTTCAAATGTTTCTTCTGTCTTTGCTTTATGGTCGTTCANCCCAATGTCCAGAGAAAAGATCAACCACTCTACAGCCTTTCTGTAGAGAACGTTCGAATGTGATCTGGAGTTTGAACGTTGTTTTTGTTTCTACTTTATGGTCGTTCAAATGTTTCTTCTGTCTTTGCTTTATGGTCGTTCAAACGACAGATAGGGTTTGACCTTCTCACTCAAGTGGCATGTGGTTTTCTGTGGAAACCTATTTCCACACTCCATGCACATCTTGGTGCTTTGCACTTATGATCCTAGTCCTCAATCAATTCAAGTGGACGTTCGAGCATGGTACTCAAGTACCTTAGGGTCTTCCTTCTTGGCTGCAACATGCCATATCTCAGCACTCTGGTCTTCACATGATTTAAAGTAATGTTCGAACGTTGACTGCGTTTGAACATTCTTGGCTTGGTCTAAGCTATTCCAATTTGCTATAGAATATGCTGGTGTTGCATGGGAGACTAATATTCGTTGCCTTTGATCCCTTGTACAATTTATGACCTGAAATGTCATTATTTAAACTCTATCAAAGTTTAATTAATCTTAAAGGGGCATAGAAATATGCTAATTTTGACTACTAATCACATCCCCCAACTTAAATATTGCTAGTCTCTAGTAAAACAACAACAATGGAATGTAAATCAATTGCTAATGCCTTTTTCGTAGGTTATGCAACAAGCCGTTGAACCACTAGCTTTCCCCTGATGGATGAGTGTTGTCTCGTGAGGGTTTTCAGTGAAGCTACCCACAAACTTCAGTCANGGTTGGGGGTGAGAATTACAGTTCATATTTTGTGACTGTAAAATATTTTGTTTTTGTTTTTGTTGTTGTTGTTGTTTCCGATCATATTATGTACCTTGCCTCATATATTTGTATAAATTGATGATCTTTGTGACTAGCAGACGTTAAAGAACCAGATAATGAGTCTTAAAAATTTTAAAGCATGGCTGTTAAACTTTTTTGGTTTATTCTAGAAGTTTTATGCACTTTTTCAACTGATGTGCATATTGTGATCATGAGAAAAACAAGATTGGTAAGAAAAATTGAAATTCGAGAACAGCAAGTGAAACTACTATGCGACATAAGCACTTTTGCTAAACGTCGTCGGGCCAAAAGAATTGGTGCTTGTAAACAATATGGCCCGGTCTTTCACATGAAATAATATAATCAGTGATCTAAACTAATTTTCGATCGCGCACTCGATCGATTAGACTGGATAGTGAATGAGCTAAGTAAGGATTACCTTGAGACGCCATACTATTCTGGTACTTTGCTTAACCGATTTGTCCAACAAGAAATTGGGAGAGTCACTAGTTGTTCGAATGATACAGAGATAGAGGAACACTCATATTAGACTACTTTCTAACAAAACTATGGAAAATTGTGCTGATGGGATGAAAGGCAAGGGTCCAAATGTTTTGTAAAAAGTGTAACAAATCCTTTTTGTACAAACTCTTTTGAATGAAATGAAATTATGGGCCGAGTAAGGAGTGTCCTAGAATACCAACCTAAAGCATTGTCAAGGACCTGACTTGATACGATATGTGTACATCCAAGTGCAGGCGGTCAAATTGCAGTAATAATTCGGTTAAGTCCGGAGTCAAATCCAAAGGGAACTATGACTACTGTTTTGAAGTAAGTAGTGATAGAGACCAAGTAACTGAAAATCCTGAGAGTTTGAAGTTATGGGATTTCCTATATAGAATGTAAGATTCTTTCCAAGAAGTTTTTTAGACAAAATATAAGATAAATTCAAATGTAAATAGTCACCTTTTAGCTCGAGGATCTGAACATGTAGTTAATCATCCAGTTTATTATACTTGTGCTTGGTAACTCAATTAACTCCCATGTCAATATCAAGTTAATCGAAAGATAAAGGTGGATTGTGAAAATTAAGCACATGGTTCCAATGCCATTCTAGAAGTTTGCAAGAATTGTCTGTGCCGAGACTCCCGTCTACAAACAAGCAAGTGTTTCTACAAGGCATCCAACCATGACATTAATATTCCATAGTTTAAATAAAGCACAATAATGATGAAAATTGAAATGTTGCCATGAATATCTAGTCGGGGTACTTATCTTAAACCAACGGGTCTTTATATGCAAGAGTCATCTGTGTCATAGAAAGAACCCACGGTTATACAAAGTACCTTAGCTTTGCTAGATGCATTCAATCATTCAATAAGAAAGTGAAATATAATGCATTAAAGCATAAAAAAATGCACAAATATAACTTCTGGATAATCTATACATATTCATCACCTCTTATTAAAGAGTGAATGAGGAACTACTCACTCTTCATGGCTTTGGTAAAGCTAGAAAAGTGAGTGATACTCATCCCTCCAAGTAGAGGAATTACAAAGTGAAACACATTAAACAAAGAGCCAATCTTCAATGAAGAATGAGTGAATCACGTTCCACCCTTCACAGCTTTGGTAAAGTTCTAGAAAAGTGGAAGAGTTTCACTCTTCTAAGAAAGAATAAAGCTCAAGCAATGGAAATGAAAGAAATGAACAATGAAAGCAGAAGAAAGCTAGTCACTTTTGGAGGGTTGCTTCCTCAACCAATAGATGGAGGGTTGCTTCCTCAACCAACAAATGAATGGTTGGTTCCTCAACCAAAAGATGAACTATCTCTCTTGATACAAACCAATATAAATCTAAGACTAAGACTAACTATATGAGTGGGAGTCTAAGTCTCCATCAAGCTCTCTACTTTTGAAGCTCCAACAATGGTAGTATTTATACGCAAGGAGGAGGGAGCAAAGTAGTGTGGCGGAATAGTACAAGGCCTTCAAAGTCCATGTGAAAGTCCCAATGTCCAGAGAAAAGATCAACCACTCTACAGCCTTTCTGTAGAGAACGTTCGAATGTGATCTAGCGTTTGAACGTTGTTTTTGTTTCTGCTTTATGGTCGTTCAAATGTTTCTTCTGTCTTTGCTTTATGGTCGTTCAAACGACAGATAGGGTTTGACCTTCTCACTCAAGTGGCATGTGGTCTTCTGTGGAAACCTATTTCCACACTCCATGCACATCTTGGTGCTTTGCACTTATGATCCTAGTCCTCAATCAATTCAAGTGGACGTTCAAGCATGGTACTCAAGTACCTTAGGGTCTTCCTTCTTGGCTGCAACATGCCATATCTCAGCACTCTGGTCTTCACATGATTTAAAGTAATGTTCGAACGTTGACTGCGTTTGAACATTCTTGGCTTGGTCTAAGCTATTCCAATTTGCTATAGAATATGCTGGTGTTGCATGGGAGACTAATATTCATTGCCTTTGATCCCTTGTACAATTTATGACCTGAAATGTCATTATTTAAACTCTATCAAAGTTTAATTAATCTTAAAGGGGCATAGAAATATGCTAATTTTGACTACTAATCACATCCCCCAACTTAAATATTGCTAGTCTCTAGTAAAACAACAACAATGGAATGTAAATCAATTGCTAATGCCTTTTTCGTAGGTTATGCAACAAGCCGTTGAACCACTAGCTTTCCCCTGATGGATGAGTGTTGTCTCGTGAGGGTTTTCAGTGAAGCTACCCACAAACTTCAGTCAAACAGATGTGTATGTGGGATTGCTGGTTAAAGTAAATTAGTATCGTGGTCGGTGGGACACCCAACCTTTAATTTCGACTTACATCCTACCTACTCCTCTTTCATAGGTATTTATTCTATGCAAAAATTAGCATCAGTCACATTGGAATTTGGAATTCCCGGTGTAGTAGGAATGGTCTTTCTATAAACAAGAATTGTTACATAACAAACATTCCACTTTATGACCCTCCATGGATAGCTTTGATTTCACAGACCTATTAGAAATGCCCTCAGAAAAAAAATTCCCTCCGATTATAGTGACTTGTCTCTCAAAGAGCATGTGATTAGAGGATGCCTAATCAAAAAATCACATGTGCAATTATTATGGGAGTGAAACTTGTAGAAAGTAGACTAATCATGTCCTTGGCATAATCTCATGGAAGAATATTGATGCAATTCAGGAAATACTATTTAACATACCCCACTTGTAGTCGACAACCTACACATGCATCAGACTTAAGATCAAATTTTTCATAGGTTTTAGTGTGACCAGAGGTAAGTGGCTAACGAAATGACGTCAATGATGTTCAAAAACTATCCCTTTTTTATGCAGTGTAGCACACCTCTTTCTAGCTTCTCGACATTTTGCCTAGGAATTGTATTTCTTTCTTTCATTTTTCTCATTTTTTCACTTTCTTAGCAATTCCCTGTCTATTTGTCTCTTTTTTGTTTTTGGTTATTCCCACCGATTTTTCTTTCATTGAACAGTAGCCACCATTTTCTTTTCTATTTTTCTTGCCTTTCTCTATCATATTGATTTATAAGAGGGTGTAGAAAAATTAGATAGCAAGGTATGTTAAGTATATTCTCTTGTGTCTCAGTTATCATATGGGTTTTTGGAAAAACAAATCATTCATTGAAGGCTCAAGTACGGCTGACTAGGGATATATTTTTGTAAAAGAAATGGCTAAGGCTCAAAGTCAAATCAAAGATGGCCTAGGATCCTTTCTCAAGTATGTGCACATGTATGTGTCGTATGTTAAGGTTCCTGTGGGATATGTCAATAGATCACTTTAGTTGCATTAATCAAAGCAAGGTTAATGAGATTATTGAAAAAGAAAATTGAAGCGAAAGAGCTCACTTGAGTAATATTGATATACTCTCAGAAGCATAGTAAAGCTTGAAACTTACCATGGTATTTTTTGTCATCTACATTTGTTATGTCGGGTGTTTCAGGGAATGCCGGTTATATATTGATTCCACTTTCGAGTTTGATCATCTTATACCTTAAGCATAACAAATACTAATATACATTTGACAATTTAGGCATAGAGAAAATACCATCGTTTAAAGAGCTTGTGGTTTTAAGTCTAAATTGCTTAGTCGTGTGTCAAACCGATCACGTGTTTAGTTACTTTAACAAATAGTGTTAGCACCCACCTTTGTTCCATCACTTATTGACAAGAATTACTAAAGTGCTAATTCTACACATGCATTTAAACAGATAAAAGTGATAAACTGAATCATTCATTTCACATAATATCGTTCGAACATGAGTTTCGTTCGAACAAGGTGAGCTCCCAGTACTTTTTTTTCTATCAAAGGTTTGGTACTATATATACATGACGTTCGAACGTCACTTGGCGTTTGAACGTTGAATCAAAAATCAAAATTTTTTATGCACTACACTATACACAATCAGAGAAGTTTATACACATGAGTTTGTACCAAAAGGCGTCTCAGGACAAGTCCTTACCCACGCTTTAGGTTGGTATTTTGGGACGTTCCTTACTCGGCCCATATTTTTATTTCAGTCAAAAGAGTTTTGTACCAAAAGGGTTTTTTACACTTTTTCCAAAAATTTGGACCATTGGCTTTCATCTCAACAAAACGTAGTTTTCCACAGAGAATAGTCTTAATCCGAGTCTCCCTCCCTATCCATGTTGTTAGAAAAACCAGTGACTCTCCCATTTTTTGCTCTCACAAACCGGTTAAGCAAAGTACCAAAATAACATAGCATCTTAGGGTAATCCTTACTCAGCCCGTTCACTATCCAGTCTAATCGATCAAGTGTGCAATCAAAAATTCGTTCAGAAGATTGATTATATCTTTTCTCATGAAAGACTCTGCCACATTGTTTACATGCACCAAGCCTTTTGGTATGACGGCGTTTAACAAAAGTGCTTCAACCACAGAGAGGTTCGCTTGTTCTTCTCGGATCTCATTATTTCTTATCAATCTTGCTTTTCTCATGATCACAACATGCACATCAGTTGGAAAAGTTCGTAGAACTCTCAGACTAAACCAAAAAAGTTTGATATCCATGTTTTCTAAACTTTAGGATTCACTGTCTGGTTCTTTAAGGTCTGCCTATCACAAAGACTATTGAAACTGATTCACAGACATAATCATTAATTTATACAAAATACAAGGCAAGGTACAAAATATGATCAAAAACAGCAACAACAACAACAAAATTTTAAAAAAAATTTATGGGCACAAAATATGAACTGTAGTTCTCGTCCCCAACCTAAACTAAACATTGCCCCCAATGTTTCAAATTTACCAGTGTATGGATCTTGGAGATGAGGTTGAAAGGTTGAGATCAGTTCATCTGCCAAAACCTATAAGCAAAATACACAAATTAATCATCTCTACGCAGATATGGGTTTCGGGTGGGCTGGTAATCCTTGTATGCTAGTGCGAAGACAAGCAGGACACCTATAAACAAATACAACATCAAAATACAAAGCATAAAACATAGGATTGTGTTTGTGGAGCGTGTGGTTATGGGTCTATTGGGTCTGGGTTATGTTTACAAAAGGTCGCGAACAACAAATAAGAAGAAGAAGGAAAAAGAAAGAAAACGAGAAAATTGATGGATGGGAAAAAGAGGAAAAAGGGATGGGGGCCTTAAAAAGGCATTCCCGGTGGGTCGATTTTGCTCGGGTTTTGCCTGACCTGACCCCTTTTTATATTAGCAGGCATGAATCTTGGAGGAATATTCTAGATCCATTAAAAGAATGGTTTCCACATTTTTAACAAAGTCCTCCAAAAATGGTTTCAACCACTGACCATTAACGGTAAAGCTATTACCGTTCGAAGGGTTTTCCATTTCTGCTACTCTGTGCTCAAACACCTTTTTGACAATATAAGGCCTTGTCCATCTCGATCTTAGCTTACCAAGAAAAAGGCGGAGTCTTGAATTAAACAACATGACTTTTTAAGAAGGTTCAAAAACTTCCGCACAATATTCTTGTCATGAAAAAATTCCATCCTAGATTTTGTAATCTTTGCATTCTCATATGCTTCATTTCTCAATTCATCCAATTCATTAATTTGCAATTTTCTTGAAAATCCAGCCTTGTCTAGGTCAAAGTTCATTGCTTTAATGACCAAGTATGCCCTATGTTCTTGTTCGACAGGTAGGTGACAAGGCTTGCCATCGACTAATCGATAAGGAGACATGCCCAAAATTGCTTTAAAAGTAGTACGATATGCCCAGAGTGTATCAATTTGTCTTGATGACCAATCTTTGTGGTCTGGATTTACCATTTTTTCTAAAATAAATTTGATCCCTCGATTAGCCAATTTAGCATGTCCAATAGTCTGTGGATGATAAGGGGTTGCAATTTTGTGAAAAAATCAAGTATTTTTTCATCAAATTCCAAAAAGGGCGATTGCAAAAATGAGCACCCCCATCACTTATGATTGATTTCAGAATTCTATATTGGGACAAAATGTTTTATTTTCAAAATTTGATCACTATTTGGTGATCATTATTCGAGCATGGAATTGCTTCAATCTATTTGGATACATAAGTCTACAACTGTCAAAATGTGTAGATAGCCAAAAGAAGGGGGAAATGGTCCCACAAAATCGATGCCACAACAGTCAAAAAATTCAATCACAAAAATGGGGTTTAAGGACATCATGTTTCTTTTCAAAATGCTTCCCAACCGTTGGCAACTATCACATGCTAAACAAAGTGCATGGATGTCTTTGAAAAGGGTGGGCCAATAAAATCCACACTACAATATTTCCGTAGCAGTTTTCCTTGATGAGAAATGGCCACCACATGCTTTGGAATAACAAAATGACATTACCTGTCTGCTTTCATAAGCGGGGATGCAACACCTTATGATTTGATCCTTACAGTTCTTAAATACGTATGGATCCTCACAAAATAAGTTCTGAACCTCCCTCATAATTTTTTTATGTCCATCATTGTAAAGGATGGAGGGAGTGTGCCTGTAGAAAGAAAGTTAGCAATAATAGCATACCATGCTGTCTTCTCAATGGTGAACAGTTGTTTATCGGAAAAATTTTTATTGATTGGTACTCTATCCTCTTGGAAGTCATATGTTAATCTTGACAGATGATCTGCCACCACATTCTCAATGCTCTTCTTGTCCTTAATGACTAGATAAAACTCTTGGAATAAGAGTATCCATCTTAAGAGCCTTGGCTTGGTGTCTTTCTTTGTGAGCAAAAATTTCAGTGTTGCACGGTTAATAAATACAACAACAGAAGAACCAACGAGATAAGAACAAAATTTCTCCAAAGTGAAAACTACAGCAAGCAATTCTTTTTCAGTGGTTGAGTAATTTATTTTAGCTTCATTCAAAGTCTTGCTTGCATAGTAAATCACATATGATTTCTCATCTTTTTGTTGCCCCAACACAGCACGAACAACATAATCACTGGCATTCCACATTAGTTCAAATGGTAGCGTCCAGTCAGGGGTTGCATGATTGGGGCAGAAATTAATATGCCTTTAAGCTTGTTAAAAGCTTTCTGGCATGCTTCATTCCACACAAAATTTGTGTCCTGACTCAGGAAATGACACATGGGTATAGCTATGGTACTGAAATCTGTTATGAATCTCCAGTAAAACCCTGCGTGTCCTAGAAATGATGAGACATACTTTACAGTCTTTGGAGCAGACAAATTTCCAATTAGATCTATTTTTGCCAGGTCTACTTTCATGCCTTCAAACGACACAACATGTCCTAAGACAATGCCTTGTGTTACCATGAAATGACATTTCTCCCAATTAAGTACCAAATTGGCCTCCTGACTTCTTACCAATGCCTTCTCTAGGTTGGCCAGACATGAATCAAATGAATTAGTATAGACATAGAAATCATCCATGAACACCTCCAAAAAATTTTTGACCATGTCACTAAACAAGCTCAGCATGCATATTTGGAATGTTGTAGGAGCGTTACAAAGTCTGAATGGCATCCTTTTGAATGCAAAGGTGCCAAAGGGATATGTGAATATGGTTTTCTCCTGGTCATCTAGTGTAATTTCAATTTGATTGTACCCAGAATATCCATCCAGGAAACAACAAAATTCATGGCCTGCAATTCTTTCTAGAACCTGGTCAAGAAAGAATTAAGGAAAATGGTCTTTTCTAGTTACCAAATTGAATTTTTGATAGTCAATAAACATCCACCAACCTATGATGAATCGAGTTGGTACTAGTTCATTTACATCATTTTTGACCACTACGACCCTAGACTTTTTGGGCACAACTTGGGTTGGACTAACCCAATTACTATCGGGAGATGGGAAAGATTATCCCTGCATCTAAGAGCTTAAGCACTTCCATTCTCACAACTTCCTTTATATGAGGGTTCAATCATTGTTGTATCTGACTAGAGGGTTTTGAATCCTCTTTAAGGTATATAGCATGATTGTAGATCAACAGGCTTGTACCTTTCAAGTCAACGACGGTTCACCCAATGGTGCTTTTATGGCTTTTAAGAACCTTAATCTGTTTAGACTCTTGCAAGTCTATGAGCTTAGAAGAAATTACCACTAGGTATGACTCATTCTCTCCTAAATATACATATTTGAGGTTAGATGGGAAAGGTTTCAATTCAAGCTTTGGTGGCCTGTCACTTGATAAGAGTGGCTTTGTGCCACTTTGTGAGATCTCTTCGAATTTGTGGGCCCATGTCTTAAAAACATGAGTGGGGCAATTCTTTGGATCATCATTTGTTGTCTTAAATTTGATAGATTTTGACAAAGAGGATTCAGTAGGATTTCCACAGAATGTGTTATTCAGATGTTCATGGACCAACGACTCAATGGAATTTATTTCTCTCTCTTCTTTGTCCTCTCCTGGTTGTTTGGCAACATTGAAAATATTTAGCTCAAGATTCATGTTCCCAAAGGTTAATTTCATGTCCCCATTCCTACAATTGATTAATGTATTTGAAGTTGGTAGGAAGGGTTGACCAAGAATGACAGGAATTGGGTTTTCTGAATGCTTTGCTAGCTGCGTGTCTAGAACGATGAAGTAAACCAGGAAGACAAAGTTGTCCACTTGGACAAGTACATCTTCAACAATGCCCCTAGGGATTTTTACCAATCTGTCTGCCAACTGGATTCTGACACAAGTAGGTTTGAGTTCACCCAAACCCAACTGCTGGTAGACGGAGAAAGGAAGCAAGTTGACACTAGCTCTAAGGTCTAATAGTGATTGTTCAATTCTGAAGTTTCCAATGGCACACGACATAATTGGATACCCTGGATCTTTATATTTTGGAGGGGTTTTGTGTTGAAGTAGGGCACTGGCTTGTTCTGTCATGAAGGCTCTTTTTAGGATATTCTGGCTTCTTTTGATTGTGCACAAGCCTTTCAAAAACTTAGCATAAGATGGAACCTATGTGATTGCATTCAGAAGTGGGATGTTGATATTTACTTGTTGAAAAGTCATAAATTTTAGGCTGATTATTCACTTTTTGTATGGTTTTGATTCTATGAGAAAAAGGAGCAAGAATAGAACACGAGGGTTCTTTTTCCCTTGATGGTTCTGGTTCTTGTTCAATCATGGTCTCGGGTTCCTCTTCCATCACAAGTTCATGCTCAATTGGTGAGTTTACTTGGGTTGACTCAGGTTTGGCTATGGAATTAACTTGTCTCTAATAGTCTTATCAATTACCTTGCCACTTCTGAGTGTAGTGATAACTTGGGCTTGGTCTTGTGGGGTTCCCATGATTGCAGGATTTCCCACCTGAAATTGGGCTTGTGGTAATTTTGGTTGGGCAGAAAACTTTCCCTTCTCATGTTTGGTCATGGATTAGGTCAACTTTTGGATTTGGCTTTTAAGATCCTCAAAAGATTAAGTGGTCTGTGTTTTGAAATCAATAAAAGTTTGAGTGGAACTATTGTTATAGTTCATTTGGCTTTGCATGAACTGATTTAGGGTATCCTCAAGGCTTATTTTTTGTGGTGGTTGGTATGGTTGATATGCAGGAGGTCCTTGAGATGGTGGGTGTGAAACTTGTTGTTGGTTCATGGGAGTTGGTTGTGTGTTTCTTTAACTGAAGTTTGGGTGGTTTTGCCACCCTGGATTGTATGTTTCAGAGTATGGGTTGGAGTAAGGCCTATTGAAGTTGGAGATGACGTTTGTTTGTTCCAGCATGACTTCTTTGAATGCTGGAATGGTAGGACATTCCCTAGTATGGTGTCCTGTCAGCGAACAAATCCACACACTTGTTTTATGGGAGGACCAACATCAACTCGATGAACCTTTTTCATCTCTAAAGCTTCAAGCTTTCGAGATAGGGTGGACATATTTGCTCTTAGGTCATCATCATCGCTCAAGACATACTTACCCATGAACAATGGTAGGGGAGGCTGAGTCCCACATTTGAGAACTGTCAAATATGGTGTCAAAACAATTGAATGCCTCCCCTAGACTCTTACGCATGAATTCTCCTTGAGCCATCATTTCGACAAACTAACGTAGTCTAGTGGGCAGGGAGTCATAGAAGAATCCTACCAAATTCCAATTCTCAAAAGCATGGTGTGGGCAGGACTAGAGCAAATCCTTGAATCTCTCCCAACATTGGTAAAATGTTTCTCCTTCTTTAACCGAAAAATTCATGATTTGTCTTTTTAGTGCATTAGTGCAGTGTAGAGGAAAAAAATTTTAAAAAATTTAATTTTGTAGTGCCCACCAATTAGGTATTAAAAGAGCTTTTAAAAAATTTAGCCATTGTTTAGCTTTATCCTTTAGAGAAAATGAAAAAAGTTTCAATTTGGCTAGCTTAAAATTGTTATGAAATGTTCTATATATACTTCCTCTAACTCTTTTATTTGTAGGTATGGATTTTCTATTTTGAGTCCACGGAATTGAGGGAGCAGTTGAACTGTCCTCGTCTTTACAATAAAGAGGGGTGCATCTTCAGGAAAGATAAAACAAGAGGGGACACTATTTCTTATGGGATTTAAGTAATCTTGCAATGTTCGAATGTTAGGCACTTCCCCCTCTCTCACAGAAACTTCTCCTTGTCTCTCATCATTTGTCATTCTACTTTCACAAGAGTTTGCTACTGATCTAGGTGAAGGTGGTTCAGGTTGATTTCCAGACTTAGAAGATTCTGCCGGCAAATTTTGATAGTGAGGAGCGTCCTCAGACATAAAAATAATTAAAACAAATCTATACACAGTGAAGCAAATATATACACAAACAGACAGGTCTTTTTACCTTTTTATCTTAAAACACATTTTTTGGCTCCCCGACAATGGCGCCAAAAACTTGACTTGATTCGATATGTGTACACCTAAGTGCAGGCGGTCAAGTTGCAGTATTAATCCGGTTAAGTCCGGAGTCGAATCCACAGGGAACTATGACTAGTGTTTTGAAGTAAGCAGTGATAGAGATCAAGTAACTGGAAACCTTGAGAGTTTGAAGTCATGATATTTCCTAGACAAAATATAAGATTCTTTCCAATAAGCTTTCTAGACAAAATATAAGATAAATTCAAATGTAAACAGTCACCGTTTAGCTCAAGGATCTGAACATGTAGTTAATCGTCTGGTTTATTATACTTGTGATTGGTAACTCAATTAACTCCCATGTCAACATCAAGTTAATCAAAATCAGAATATAAAGGTGGACTGTGAGAATTAAGCACATGGTTCCGATGCCTTTGTAGAAGTTTAACCTGTTTACAAACAAGCAAGTGTTTCTACAAGGCATCCAACTATGGCGTTAATATTCCATCTTTTAAATAAAACACAATAATGGTGAAGATTGAAATGTTGTGATGAAGATCTTGCCGGGGTACTTGCCTTGAACCAACGGGTCTTTCTATGCAAAAGTCATATGTGTCATAGAAAGAACCCACGGTTCTACAAAGTACCTTAACTTTGCTAGATGCATTCAGTCATTCAATAAGTAAATGAAATATAAAGCATTAAAGCATAAAGGAAATGCACAAATATAACTACTGGATAATTTATACATATTCATCACCTCTTACTAAAGAGTGAATGAAGAACTACTCACTCTTTATGGCTTTGAAAAAACTAGAAAAGTGAGTGATACTCATCGCTCTAAGTAGAGGAGTTACAAATTGAAACACACTAAACACAGAGCCAATCTTCACTGAATAATAAGTGAATCAAGTTCCACCCTCACGGCTTTGGTAAAGCTCTAGAAAAGTGGAAGAGTTTCACTCTTCTTAGAAAGAATAAAGCTCAAGCAATGGAAGTGAAAGAAATGAACAATGAAAGTAGAATAAAGCTAGTCACCTTTGGAGGGTTGTTTCCTCAACCAACAGATGGAGGGTGTCTTCCTTAACCACAAGATGGAGGGTTGCTTCCTCAACCAAAAGATGAACTATCTCTCTTGATACAAGCAAATATAAATCTAAGACTGAGACTAACTATATGAGTGGGAGTCTAAGCCTCCATCAAGCTCTCTACTTTTGAAGCTCCAACAAGGGTAGTATTTATAGCCAAGGTGGAGGGAGCAAAGTAGTGTGGAGTAGTAGTACAAGGCATTTAAAGTCCAGGTGAAAGTCCCAATGTCCGAAGAAAAGATCAACCACTCTGTAGCCTGTCTGTGGAGAACATTTGAATGTGATATGGCGTTTGAACATTGTTTCTATTTTTGCTTTATGGTCATTCAATTGTTGTCTGGCTTTTAACCGTTTCTTCTGTCTTTGCTTTATGGCCATTCGAACACTATATGGGGTCTGACATTCTCACTTAAGTGGCATGTGGTCTTCTATGGAAACCTATTTCCACACTCCATGCACATCTTGGTGCTTTGCACTCATGATCCTAGTCCTCAATCAATTCAAGTGGACATTCGAACATGAGTTGGCATTCAAATGTGATACTCAAGTACCTTAGGGTCTTCCTTATTGGCTACAACACGCCATGTCTCAGCAGTCTAGTCCTCACATGATTTAAAGTAACGTTCGAACATTGACTAGCATTTAAACTCTATAAAAGTATGCTAATTTTGACTACTAATCAGGACCTATCCTAAGATGCCATGAATTGTTAGCTCAAAATTGTGTATACCCTTACTTTAATGTGTACATGAATTTGCATAAAAAAATTTTATTTTTGCTTTGGTGTACGAACATCACCTGCTTGCAGTACTCAGCCTTTCATGAAGTCTCTATTGGAACAAAAGAGTACTGGGAGCTCATTACGTTTGAATGCCAATAGAACGTTCGAATGCTAGGAGCTTGCAGTACTTTGGCCTTTGATAGAACTCAAAAGTACTGGGAGCTTGCCATGTTCGAACGCTAGGTTCACGTTCGAACCATCAGTTTAAAATTCTTCTACACATGTTTGAACATCTTAAATGTTTGAACGTTGATACCCATTCTATAAAAACTTGGTTCGTCTTCTTCATTTAAAAAACACCCAAAATCTCTTAAAACCCTCAAACTCTATGGCAACTATTCACTACCCATGCCTCGAAACATCACTCATTCTCAATTTCTACCAAAAATAAACCATCCCAAATCCATTCCCACCTCATTTATCATCATTCTCACAAGAAAATCAAGCTTTTCAAGCCCTAACACCCCCAAACCCAAAAACCATTCCTCCAAGGGTTAAGCTTCCTGCTAGGCACAACATAGTCACTCAAGAGCCCAACATGGTGGAATAGATCATTGAGGAAAGGGAGTGGAGACCCATTGTGCGAAGATACAATCGAACCTGCTTCCTCAACGCCCTTAAGGCAGACAGGTATGAAAATTTCTATCAAAATAAGGTTATGGTTTATGAGCAGATTGTAATATTAACTAACTTTACAGATTTAGGGATTTTTGAGAATATGAAGGCAAGGGGATGGATATTGTACATGAGAAATGGCAAAGAGGCCATGACTAATTTGGCACGGGAGTTCTACTCGAACGCTGAGATCATCAATGGGGTGATTAAAACTTATGTGAGAGGAACTCACATCGACGTAGAGGAGGATTACATACGAGAGATAAGGCAAGAGGTACCACGGGTGTCGAGGCCTGCCTACCTCCCAAGGAAGAGCGTGGGGATGGAAGTTGTTGGGGTAGAGTTGACAGGGATGGACACATTCTCTTGGGTGGGGCAGAGATTTTTTCAACAAGGGGGTTGGTCAATAAATACAAAAATGTTGAATTTAATTATAGTCTCGAACTTCGTTCCCATTGGACGCAAAAATGAGATCCTCCTCGAGATGGCCCAATTGCTATACGCAGTCGAGAAAGGCCATAGCATAGACCTCCCCTCATTGATTTTGACTGAGATGATAACAGGGTGCGACGTGAAGAGGAATTCGCTACCCTTCGGTACCCTAGTGACATAGATCTGCATAGGCCACAGGATTAGGGCAAGGCCAGAGATAACTATACAAAAGTCGATGGGGCCATTGAACAAGGCTTGCTTCCAGAGAAGCTAAGGTCACAGTGGCACCTCGGTGGCTAGATAGGAGGTGCCACTAGCCTGAGGCACCAATGAGGTGCAAGATGT
>CAUOFW020001436.1:196391-282073 GCA_963454935.2 Ilex paraguariensis
TCATATGGTGCTTCGGCTTATATGGGGGTGGGGAGACGACTCTTTCCCCGATGTGGGACGGAGGTAAAGGCTACTGTGGGGGGTTGCCCCGCAGGTCAGCCGAAATCCTTTGGTGGAGGGCGGGATATCCCGGTAATGGGAGGAATGCCCTTGGAAGACAGGGGTCCGGTAATGGACCAGGGTCTTCACAAGTATAGGATGAACTTCTATAATATGTTCATGCATTCAAAATTCAACGCAAAGATCAACATATCAACAACCCATAACACTCTAAATAAGGGAATACAGATAAACATTCAGATATTTTCACAAAAAAAAATTCAAAATTTTTTCATAATTTGTAACTAATGTAAACAAAAATGTGTATGATATGTGAAAGGTGAATTTTCAGCACAAAAATTGGTATTATCAACAAAAATGTCCACAACCATTGGTGTATCATACAAATGGTGCACCTCACGTCCCAACTTGATTCATGCATTGTCCTCAATGCAACAAAAAAGATATGATATGCAATGAAGAACTGTAAAAAGATGAGTAGGGTTAGAGAACACCTCGCACTTGAGCTTTGACAAAAACACCAATCTCTACAACTAAGGAAGACAACACTATACACAAAAATAAGATAAGTAACAAAATAACTTGAAAAGTAAATGATAAAATAAAGCAATTGTACACTAGAAACTATATAGACAGTTAGTCCTCCAACAAGTCCGGGTAAACCGGATCCACCAATTCTTCCTCCATCCCTTGACCTTCAAACCCCTTGAAGAATGGCTTAAGTTATTGGCCATTAACCTTGAATGTCTTGCCATCCTCGGGGTTTTTGACTTCCACAACTACATTGCAGTAGGCCACCTTGACAAAATAGGGGTCATCCCAACAGGATCGAAGTTTTTCTTGAAAGAACGAGAGACAATAATTGTATAAAAGCACATTTTGTTTGAGCTCAAATGATTTCCTTACAGTAGATTTTTTATGAAAGATCTAAGCCCTCTCTTTTGAAATTTTGGAGCTCTCATACACATCTTTTCCAATTCATTCATTTCAAGCTTCCTGTTCTCTTTGGTCATTCTCATGTTGAAGTTCAAGGTCTTGATGGCCCTATAGGCTTTGTGCTCCATTTTAATCGGCAAATAACAAGCCCTGCCATAGACTAGCTGATTAGTACTTAAATGTAGCATATTATTATGCCTTTTCAAGACTAATTATACTTTGATGGAGTTCAAGTAAGGATATTTCAGGTTCTAAAATGAACAAGGGCTCGAGGGCAACAAAAGTCATGCTTGAATGTCGCACCAGCAGATTAGGGAATGAAATTGGAGAGGTTGGGAACAAAGCAAGAACATTCGAACGCCAAATCATGTTCAAACGTCCATTTGAACTATGAAAAAACCAGCCTGCTGAGACAATGTGTTATAGTCAAGCACCAAGACCCTAAGGTACTTGAGTACCACGTTCGAATGCCAACTAACGTTCGAACGTCCAGTTGAGTTGATTGAAGGCCAGACTGATGAGACATGGCGTGTTACAGCAAACAAAGGAGGACTCTGAAGCACTTGAGTACCACGTTTGAATGCTATTCAATGTTTGAACGTCCCTTGGAANACAAACAAAGGAGGACACTGAAGCACTTGAGTACCACGTTTGAATGCTATTCAATGTTTGAACGTCCCTTGGAATCAACTAAAGAACAGACTTCGGCCTAGAGTGTGAAAATGAACTTTGAAAGAAGACCACTTAAGTAGAAAAGGTCAGGCCCCATCTGTCATTCGAACGCTTATAAAGCAAGACCAGAAAAAACATTCAAACGTCAGAAAATGTTCAAACGTCCCTAAAGAAAAATAGAAGAAAACGTTTGAATGTCGATTCACGTTCGAACGCCCTCTATAAATTGCCTACAAAGTAGTTGGTTTCCATGGGTGACAAACACTATTCACTCATCCNAATTCATGTTCGAACGCCCTCCATAAATTGCCTACAAAGTAGTTGGTTTCCATGGGCGACAAACACTATTCACTCAGCCCCTCTTATCTCCTACCCCCTCCCCTTCCTTGCCTATAAATACTCTCATGTTGGGAGCTTAAAGGCATCCTTTTCCTTGTAAAATAGAGAGCTCTTCTTCTTAGNGATTCACGTTCGAACGCCCTCTATAAATTGCCTACAAAGTAGTTGGTTTCCATGGGTGACAAACACTATTCACTCATCCCCTCTTATCTCCTACCCCCTCCCCTTCCTTGCCTATAAATACTCCCATGTTGGGAGCTTAAAGGCATCCTTTTCCTTGTAAAATAGAGAGCTCTTCTTCTTAGCAATTTTTCTTTTCTTGTAAATTAGAAAGTTAGTTTGTATACATTGCTTGTTTCACTTTTGTATCAACCATGATGGAGGCTTATACTCCCCTTGTAGTTGAAGTCTTTCATTTGTTTATGTTAAGTCTTTACATTTACGTTGTAAAAACCATGATGGAGGCTTAGACTCCCCTTGTAGTTGTACTTGCTTTTATTTACAAGTATCAAGAGAGATAACTCATATTTTGGTTATGGTGTAAACACTCCAAAAGTAACTATTTTTCTTCTACTTTTATTGTTCATGTATTTCACTTGCCTTGCTTGAGCATCCTTCTTTCTTAGAAGAGTGAAACTCTTTCACTTTTCTAGAGCTTTACCAAAGCCGTGAAGGGTGAAAAATGATTCACTTATTCTTCATTGAAGATAAGCTTTTTGTTTAGTTTGGTTCACTTAGTAGCTCCCCTACTTGGAGGGATGAGTATCACTCACTTTTCTAGCTTTGCCAAGGCCATAAAGATTGAGTAGTTCCTAATTCACTCTTTAGTAAGAGGTGATGAATATGTAAAGATTATCTGGGAGTTATGTTTGTGCAACTCCTATACGCTTTAATGCTTTATATTCCACTTGTTCAGTGGATGATTGAATGCATCTATCAAAGTTGAGGTTCTTTGTATAACCAAGGGCTCCCTTTATGATACAAATGACTCCTACACAGAAAGACCCGTTGGTTCAATGCAAGCACCCAGACTAGCTCTTCATGACAACCTTTCAATCTCCACTATTATTGCACTTTATTCAAAGGATGGACCATTAATGTCATGGTTGGATGCCTTTTACAAACACTTGCTTGTTTGTAGACAAGTTAAATATTGACACAGACAATTCTTGTAAACTTCTAGAAAGGCATTGGAATCATGTGCTTAATTCTCATAGTCCATCTTTATCTTCCGATTAACTTATTGTTGACACAGGAGTTAATTGAGTTATAAAACACAAACATAACAAACCGGATAGTCAATTACATGTCTTGAACCTCAAACTAAAGGTGACTTTTATATTTTGAGAATCTTATATTTTGTCTATAAAACTCTTGAAACGAATCTTCGATTCTATNGCCTCAAACTAAGGGTGGCTTTTATATTTTGAGAATCTTATATTTTGTCTGTAAAACTCTTGAAACGAATCTTCGATTCTATTCAAGAAACCCCACCACTCCAAACTCTCAAAATATCCAATTACTTGGTCTCTATTATTGCTTACTTCAAAACACCAATCATAGTTCCCTGTGGATTTGACTCCGGACTTAACCGGATTATTACTACAACTTGACCGCTTGCACTTGGGTGAACACATTTCAAATCAAGTCAAGTTTTTGGCGTCGTTGTCGGGGAACCATAAAAGGTGTTTTACGGTAAAGGTAAAAAGACCTCACTTTTTNAACACATTTCAAATCAAGTCAAGTTTTTGGCGTCGTTGTCGGGGAACCATAAAAGGTGTTTTACGGTAAAGGTAAAAAGACCTCACTTTTTGTGTNGCTTACTTCAAAACACCAATCATAGTTCCTTGTGGATTTGACTCCGGACTTAACTAGATTATTACTACAACTTGACCGCCTGCACTTGGGTGAACACATTTCAAATCAAGTCAAGTTTTTGGCGTCATTGCCGGGGAACCATAAAAGGTGTTTTACGGTAAAGGTAAAAAGACCTCACTTTTTGTGTATAATTTTGCTTTATTGTATATAAAGTTATATTAATTACTTTTATGTCTGAAAGCGCTCCTCACTATCAGAATTTGCCAACTGAATCTTTTGGGCCTGTGAATCAATCTGAACCACTTTCACCCAGATCAGTAGCAGACTCTTGTGAAAGTAAAATGGTGAATGGTGAGAGACGAGAAGAAATTCCTGTAAGAGAGGAGAAGTACCTAACATTCAAACTCTGAGGGATTACTTAAATCCTACAAGAAATAATGTCCTCTCTTGTTTTATCTTTCCTGAAGATGCACCCCACTTTACTGTAAATATGGGGACAGTTCAACTACTCCTTCAATTCTATTGACTTGAAATAGAAAACATATATCTGCACATAAAAGATTTTGAGGAAGTATGTGAAACCTTTCAAGACAATTCTGAACTAGCCAAGATGAAACTTTTCCCTTTTTCCTTGAGGGACAAAGCTAAACAATGGAAAAAATTATTTAAAAGCTCTTTCAATACCTAACTAGTAGGCACTACAGAATGAATTTATCAGAAAGTTTTTTCCTCTACACCGCTCTAATGCACTTAAAAGACAAATTATGAACTATTCGGTTAAAGAAGGGGAAGCTTTTTATCAAACCTAGGAAAGATTCAAATATCTTCTCCAACCTACCCACACCATGCTTTTGAGAATTGGACTTTGGTAGGATTTTTCTATGACTGCTTGCCCAGAAGACTACGCCAGTTTGTCGAAATGATGGCTCAAGGAGAGTTTATGGAAAAAATTCTAGAAAAGGCATTCAATTTCTTTGACACCATATCTGACAGTTCTCAGATGTGGGACTCTGTCGCTCCTACCACTGTTGAAGCTAAACCATCTACTTTCCAAATGGGTGAATATGTCTAGAAAGATGACGATGACCTAAGAGCAAAAATGTCCACCCTATCTCGAAAGCTTGAAGNAAGTTTCTAAAAGACTTGTGCACAGTCAAGAGAAACCAGAATGTTCAAAAAAGAGTCTTCTTGATAGAACATGCTAGCCTCTTGCTTCAACACAAAACCCCTGCAAAATACAAAGATCTTGGGTGTCCGACTGTGTCATGTGTAATTAGNGAATGTTCAAAAAAGAGTCTTCTTGATAGAACATGCTAGCCTCTTGCTTCAACACAAAACCCCTGCAAAATACAAAGATCTTGGGTGTCCAACTGTGTCATGTGTAATTAGAAATTTTAGAATTGAACAAGCACTGTTAGACCTTGGAGCAAGTGTCAATTTGCTTCCATTCTCTGTTTACCAGTAGTTGGGTCAGGGAGAACTCAAACCCACAAGTGTCACACTTCAGTTGGCAGATAGGTCTGTCAAAATTCCTAGGGGCATTATTGAAGATGTACTTGTCCAAGTGGACAATTTTGTGTTCGCTATTGACTTCATCGTTCTCAATACTCAACCAACAAGATATTCAGAGAATCCAATTCTTNAGTGTCAATTTGCTTCCATTCTCTGTTTACCAGTAGTTGGGTCAGGGAGAACTCAAACCCACAAGTGTCACACTTCAGTTCGCAGATAGGTCTGTCAAAATTCCTAGGGGCATTTATTGAAGATGTACTTGTCCAAGTGGACAATTTTGTGTTCGCTATTGACTTCATCGTTCTCAATACTCAACCAGCAAGATATTCAGAGAATCCAATTCTTGTTATTTTTGGTCGACCCTTCCTAGCAACTTCAAATGCACTAATCAATTGTAGGAATGAGGTCATGAAATTAACCTTTGGGAATATGACTCTTGAGCTGAATATTTTCAATGTTGCCATACACCCAAGAGGTGACAAAGAAGAAAGAGAAATAAATTCCATTGAGTCTTTGGTCCAGGACCATCTGAATAACACATTTTGTNTTGGTCGACCCTTCCTAACAACTTCAAATGCACTAATCAATTGTAGGAATGAGGTCATGAAATTAACCTTTGGGAATATGACTCTTGAGCTGAATATTTTCAATGTTGCCATACACCCAAGAGATGACAGAGAAGAAAGAGAAATAAATTCCATTGAGTCTTTGGTCTAGGACCATCTGAATAACACATTTTGTGAAAATTCCACTGAACTTTCTTTGTCAGAATCCATCATATCTGAAATAACAGATGATAATCCAAAGAATTGCCCAACTCATGCTATTGATACACGGACACCCAAATTCAAGGAACTTTCACCAAGTGGCACAAAGCTACTCTCATCCAATGTCAAGCCACCNTTTGTGAAAATTCCACTGAACTTTCTTTGTCAGAATCCATCATATCTGAAATAACAGATGATAATCCAAAGAATTGCCCAACTCATGCTATTGATACACGGACACCCAAATTCAAGGAACTTTCGCCAAGTGGCACAAAGCTATTCTCATCCAATGTCAAGCCAGCAAAGCCTGAATTCAAACCTCTCCCATTTGACCTCAAATATGCATTTCTAGGAGAGGACGAGTCATACCCAGTGGTAATTTCTTCTAAGCTTACAGACTTGCAAGAGTCTAAACTAATTAAAGTTCTTAAAAATCACAAAAGCACCATTGGTTGGACCATTACTGATTTAAAAGGTATACGCCCGTTAATCTGCAATCATACTACATACCTAGAAGAGTATTCAAAACCTTCTCGTCAAATGCAGCGATGACTAAGCCCGCATATGAAGGAAGTTGTGAAAATGGAGGTGCTTAAACTCTTAGATGCAGTGATAATCTTTCCCATCACCGACAGCAAATGGGTTAGCCCAACCTAAGTTGTGCCCAAAATGTCTAGGGTCACAGTGGTCAAAAATGAAGCCAATGAACTAGTACCAACTAGAGTCGTCACAAGATGATGNTGTGCCCAAAATGTCTAGGGTCACAGTGGTCAAAAATGAAGCCAATGAACTAGTACTAACTAGAGTCGTCACAAGATGACGGATGTGTATTGACTACCGAAAGCTTAATTTGGTGACTAAAAAATACCATTTCCCTCTTCCCTTTCTGGACTAGGTTCTAGAGAGAATTACAGGCCATGAATTTTACTATTTCTTAGATGGCTATTCCGGGTACAATCAAATTCGGATAGCACTCAATGATCAGGAGAAAACCATATTCACATGTCCCATTGGCACATTTGCATTCAAAAGGATGTCATTCGGGCTTTGTAACGCTCCTACAACATTCCAAATATGTTGAGTTTGTTCAGTGACATGGTCAAAAAGGTTTTGGAAGTATTCATGGATGACTTCTCTATCCATGGTGACTCATTTGATTTGTGTCTGGCCAACCTAGAAAAAGTTTTAATAAGGTGTAAAGAGACTAATCTAGTGCTTAATTGGAAAAAATGTCATTTCATGGTAACACAAGGTATTGTCTTAGGTCACATTGTGCGTCTGAGGGCATGAAAGTTGACAAGGCCAAAATAGATCTGATTGGAAACTTGCATGCTCCCAAGACTGTTAAAGATGTCCGATCATTTCTAGGACATATAGGATTTTATAAGAGATTCATAAAAGATTTTAGTACCATAGCAAAACCCATGTGTTATCTGTTGAGTCAAGACGTAATCTTTGATTGGAGTGAAACGTGCCAAAAAGCTTTTGACAAGCTTAAAGGCATGTTAATTTTCACCCCAATAATGCAACCCCCTGACTGGACTCTACCCTTTGAGCTAATGTGTAATGCAAGTGACTATGTTGTTGGTGCTATGTTGGGACAACAAAAAGATAAGAAACCACATGCGATTTACTATGCAAGTAAAACTTTAAATGATGCTCAAATGAATTATTCAACAACTGAAAAAGAATTACTTGCCGTAGTCTTTGCTTTGGAAAAATTTTATTCTTATCTAGTTGGTTATTCTGTTACTGTATTCACTGACCATGCAACACTGAAATTTCATCTAACAAAAAAAGATGCTAAACCAAGGCTCTTGTGATGGATACTCTTACTTCAAGAGTTTGACTTGGTCACTAAGGACAAAAAGGGTGTCGAGAATGTGGTGGCAAACCATTTGTCCAGGTTAACTTATGAATTTCACGAGGATGGAATGTCAATCAATGAAAAATTCCTTGATGAACAACTATTTATAATTGGTGAGACCCCATGGACGTACATATTTAACTTCTTCTGGGAAAATCCATACATATTTAAGTACTGTAAGGATCAAATCATAAGATGTTGCATCCCCGCTCAAGAAAGTAAATAAGTAATAGTATTTTGTCATTCTGCAGCATGTGGTGGCCATTTTTCATCCAGAAAAACCAATACGAAAATCCTATAGTACGGATTTTACTGGCCCACAGTTTTTAAAGATGTCCATGCTTTTTGTTTAACTTGCAATAGATGTCAAAGGTTGGGAAATATTTCAAGGAGAAACATGATGCCTCTAAACTCCATTCTAATAATTGAAATTTCACTATTGGGGCATCGATTTTATGGGACCATTTTCCCCCTTCTTTGGCTATCTATACATTTTGGTAGCTGTAGACTATGCATCCAAATGGGGTTGAGGCAATTCCATGTCAGAATAATGATCATCAAATAGTGATCAAGTTTTTAAAAGAAAATATTTTATCTCAATTTGGAATCTCAAAATTCATCATAAGTGATAGACGTGCTCTTTTTTGTAATCGACCTTTCTGAAATCTGATGAAAAAATACTTGATTTTTCACAAAATTACAACTCCATACCATCCACAAACTAGTGGACAGGCTGAATTAGCTAATAGGGAGATCAAATTAATTTTAGAAAAAATAGTAAATTTAGACCGCAAAGATTGGTCGTCAAGACTAACTGATGCACTCTGGGCATATCATATTGTTTTTAAAACAATTTTGGGCATGTCTCCTTACCGATTAGTCTATGAAAAACCTTATCACCTACCTGTGGAATTGGAACATAGGGCATACTGGGCTATTAAGGCAATGAACTTTGACATGGACAAAGCCGAACTAGCAAAAAAACTTCAGATTAACGAATTGGATGAATTGAGAAATGAAGCATATGAAAATGCTAAGATTCCAAAATCCAGGATGAAAATTTTTCATGACAAAAACATAGTGCAAAAGTCTTTTGAACCTGATCAAAAAGTTATGCTTTTCAATTCAAGACTCCACCTTTTTCCTGGTAAGTTGAAGTCAAAATGGACTGGACCATACATTGTCAAAAAAGTTTTTGAACATGGGGCAGTAGAAGTAGAGAACCCATCGAACGGTAATAGCTTTACTGTCAATGGTCAGCGATTGAAACCCTTTGTGGAGGACTTGGTCAAAACGTGGAGACCATTCTTTTAATGGATCCAGAACATCGCTTCGAGAAAATAGCCTACTGACACAAAAAGGCCTGGGTCGGGGAAAACCTGGTCCAACCTGCACCACACCCCCGCCTTTATAAGGCCCCCACCCCATTTTCCTCTCTTTCCACACACTTCTGTCCCTTTCCCCTTTATTTTTTTCTTTTTTTTCTTCTTCTTCTTTGTTCGTGACCTTTTGTAAAATACGACACAACCCCAACAGCCTCATGACCATACTACTCGAAGACCTAGTCCTTTGTCTCATGATCTGCATGTGTTTACTCTATTTGTACATGGCTATGCTTCTTTTGTCTGCACTCAGAATCAAGGGTTTTCATCCTAACCCAAATCTATAATGAGATGTTTGATTTGTGTATTTTGCTTGTAGGTTTCGGCTAATGATCAAGATCTCTACCATTCAACCTTGTCTCCAAAGCTCACCATATTGGTAAAATTGAAATATTGGGGATAATGTTCAATTTACATTGGGGGGGTGAGAACTATAGTTTATATGTGCCTGTAGAAAATTTTTAATTTCTGTTGTTGTTGTTATTATTGACCAAATTGTGTACCGTATTTTGATTACCATGTTTTATATTTTTATGGTTATATTTGTGGGTCATCTCTGATCGTCTTTGTCATTGACAGATGTTAAAGAACTAGATAGTGAGTCTTAAAAGTATAGAAAGAATGGATGTTAAACTTTTTTAGTTTAGTCTGGGAGTTCTACGCACTTTTCCTTCTGATGTGCATACTGTGATCATGAGAAAAAGAAGATTGGTTAGAAAGAATGAGATCCGATAACAACAAGCGAAACCCCTGTACAGCAAAAGCATTTTTCCTAAATGTCGTCGTGCCAAAAGACTTGGTGCCTGTAAATAGTGTGGTACAGTCTTTCACAAGAAGAAATATAACCAATGTTCTGAACCAATTTATGGTCGTGCACTTGATCGATTAGACTGGATAGTGAATGGGCAGACTAAGGATTATATTGACACGCCATCCTCTTTCGGTACTCTGCTTAACCGATTTATGAGAGACGAAATTGGGAGAGTTACTGGTTGTTCAAAAGGCATAGAGACAGATGAAGACTTGGATTAGACTTCCTTTTAAAACTATGGAAAAATGTACTTTTGTAGGGGATGAAAGCCAAGGATTCGAATTTTTGTAAAAAAGTGTAAAAATCCTTTATATTTTGTATAAAATCTTTTGATTGAAATGAAAACATGGGCAGAGTAAGGAACGTCCCAAAATACCAACCTACAGCGTGGGTAGGGATTTGTCCTGAGACGTTATGAAATTTGGTTCAAATTTTTATAAATAAACGTGTATGATTGTGTGTAGAGTAGTGTAGAATTTTTTTTAATTTTGGTTTAACGTTTAAATGCCAATTGACGTTCGAACGTCTCTTGCTTACAGTACTCAGCCTCTAATGAAGTCTCTGAGGGAAACAAAGGTACTGAGAGCTCAATTTTTTCGAACACCAACAGCACGTTCGAACACGATTAATGTTCGAACGCCAATAGCACGTTCGAACGACAGGAGCTTACAGTACTTTGGTTTGTGACATAACTCAAAAGTACTGGGAGCTCACCACGTTCAAACGACATTTAACGTTCAAACATTTTTGTTAAAATTCTTCTACAAACGTTCAAATGACATAAACGTTCGAACGTTCCTCCTCAAACTATAAAAGCCTGGACCGTCTTCCCCAGTTCAAATCCTCTAAAACCTAGAACCCCTTTTCACTCCCCAGCCCTCAAAACTCCACCCATTCCTTAGTTCTACCAGAAATCGACCATCTCAAACTCATTTCCACACCTAAAACCATCACCTTCACAAGAAAACTCAAGATTTTCACACCCTCTCAAGCTCAAAATTGAGAAAACACAATGCGTAGGATTAAGCTTCTTGCAAGGCGCAATCCACCAATAAGCCAGGAACCTAACTTTGTAGAAGAAATGATATAGGAAAGAGAGGGGAGGCAATAGAGGAAGAGGTATGATCGAACAAGGTTTCCCAGTGCACTCAAAGCCGAAAGGTACAAGAATTTCTTTCAAAACCATGCTATAGTTTTTGAAAGGGATGTAGTTGTTACTGACTTTACGTAATTAAGAATTTTGGAGGAAATGGAGAAGAGGGAATGGGTGTGGTTTTTGAGAAATGGTGGGGATGCCGTTGTTGACTTAGTGAGAGAATTCCACTCCAACGCCAAGATCATCAACGGTGCCATCCAAACATACATGAGGGGCACCCATATTGATGTAGATGAGGTGTATATTTTGGAGGTAAGAAAAGAGGTGCCTCGGGTGCAAAACCCAACTTACCCACCAAAAAAGAATGTTGATTCTGAGTGAAATGAAGAAGGGGCGTGATGCAAAGAGGAATGCACTCCTTTTTGGCACTTTGGTGACTAAGATCTGCACTGNCCCAACTTACCCGCCAAAAAAGAATGTTGCGTTGGATAGGGTTGGGAAGGAATTGACAAGGATGGCTGACTTTTCATGGGGAGGAAGGAGATTTTTGAAACAAGGGGAGCTCACCGACGAGTATAAAATGTTAAATTTGATCGCGGTATCTAACCTAGCCCCCATAAGAAGGAAAAATGAGATTTTGCCTAAGATGACTCACTTGCTCTATGCACTGGGAAAAGGGCATAGCATTGACCTCCTGTCATTGATTCTGAGTGAAATGAAGAAGGGGCGTGATGCAAAGAGGAATGCACTCCTTTTTGGCACTTTGGTGACTAAGATCTGCACTGATAATGGGGTCAGGGTGAGGCCTGAAATGGAAGTTCAAAAGCCAATGGGACCATCAAACAAAGGCTCTTTCAAGAGAAGCCAAGGGCATAAGGGCACCCCAGCGGCAAGACAAGAGGTGCCACCGACGCAAGGAGTTGACGAGGTACAAAATGAGCTCGATGCAGAGGAGGAGAGGGAGTTAGAGAGAGAGCATATGCAAACTCAGGAGGAGGCAGGCACTAGCACCCACAAATCACTACGAGAGATTATGTTTGGCATCAAGGCCAACCAAGACAAGATTCTCTGACAGCAGGAGGAGATTCTTGGCTATCAGAGGGGTGGGCCTGGTGGACCTGGTAGAGTAGGTGGAGATGAAGGAGAGGATTGAGATGATTATTTCTGTTCTGGAGGGGGAGCGGTTGATTTCTATCCCTGTTTGGGGTTGTTTGTTGTTTCTTCTTTGAATAGTTTTTGGAAAATTTCTATACTGTTGGGATGGGTTTCCTCTTGATAATTCTTGTGGATGTTTATTTCTTTTGTGATTTTTGGGGATATTTTGTAGATGATGGTGGATATTTGTGATTATTATGGATATTTGTACTTATGGGGGATGTTTATTTCTTTTTAGAGTTGATTGTGGATAGTTGAAGTTATGTTTTGAATGGATGAATTAGATCATTGACATTATTGTAGACACATTATCCTTTATGGAATGAATAATTCAGTTTATCATTTTTATTTGTATAAAATGCATGTATAGGATTAGCAGTTTAATTCTTGTTAATAAATAACGAAACAGATACGGATGTTAAGATTGCTTCTGAAAATGACTAAGCACATGATCAGTTTGACACCTCAACTTAACAACCAAGAAATAAAATCTCATTTTTTTTGGAAACTTGATACTATATCTATGATTTAATTGTCAAAGTACATCAATATTTGCTATTCTTCAGGTATACGGTGATCATACTCGAAAATAGAATCGCTAAATAACCAACATTCCTCGAAACACCCGACCTAATCAGTGGAGATGACAAAGAAAACAATGGTAAGACTTGAGCTTTACGGTGCTTTTTGAGAGGACATCAACAATTACTCAAAGTAAGCTCTTTCACTTTCAATCTCTTTCAATAATCTCATTAAACTTGTTTTGATTGATGCAACTAAAGTGATCTATTTTCATAACCCACATGGAACTTTTGCATACATATACATATGCACATACTTGAGAAAGGATCTTAGGCCATCTTTGGATCGACTTTGAGCCTTAGCTAATTCTTTTACAAAAGTATATCCCTAGTCAGCCATGCTTGAACCTTAACTGAATGAATTCCTTTTCGAAAAAAAAAACCCGTGTGATGACCAAGCCACAAAAGCATATATTTGTCATACCTTGCTATCTAATTTCTTGCACCCTCTAGCAAATCAATATGATACAGAAAGGCAAGAAAAATAGAAAAGAAAGTGGTGGCTATTGTTCAATAAAAGGAAAATTGGTGGAAACAGCCAAAAGAGAAAAGATATTATGAGACAATGAATTGCCAAGAAAGTAAAACATGGAAAAAATAAAAGAAAGAAATCTCATTCCCAGGCAAAATATCGAGAAACTAGAAGGAGATATGCAACACTGCGTAAAAAGATAGCCTTTGATCACCATTGACGTTATTTCATTAGCCTCTGACCTCTAGCCCCATTACAACCTACAAAAAGGCCTAGGTGATCTCAAGTGTGATGCATATGTGTATTGTCTACTACAAGTGGGGTGTGTTAACTAGAATTTCTTTATTTACATCAATATTCTTCTATGAGATTATGTCAAAGTAAAGTTTGTTTTCCTTAAAACTTCACTCTTATACTAATTATGCATGAGATTTTTTGACTGGCCATCTTCTGATCACATGCCCCTTTTGAGAGATAAGTCACTATAATTAGAGCGATTTGTGTTGCTGAGAGCATTCTGAGAAAGGTTTGTGAAATTAAAGCTATCCATGGAAGGTGGAAAAAAGGGGAATGATTTTTATATACCAATTCTTGTTTCTATAAAGACCATCCTACTACTCAGGGAATTCCAAATGCTAATATAACAGGGGCTAATTTTTGCATAGAGTAAGTACCAATGGAAAAGAAATGTAGGGGATAAGTCATGATTGAGGGTTAAGTGTCCCAACGACCATGATGCTAATTCATTTTTAGTCAGTAATCTTACATTCACATTTGTTCGACTGAAGTTTGTGGGTAGCTTTACTGAAAACCCTCACGAGACAACACTCCTCCACCAGGGTAAACCTAGCAGTTCAACGGCTTGTTACAAAAGCTAAATGGAACCGGATGACCTACGAAAAAGCGAGTAGAAATGCATTTGTATTTTATTTATCTTATATTACTAGAGACTAGCAATATTTAGGCTAGGGGAGTGATTAATACTTAAATGTAGCATATTATTATGCCTTTTCAAGTCTAATTGTTCTTTGATGGAGTTCAAGTAAGGATATTTCAGGTTCTAAAGTGAATAAGGGCTTGAGGGCAACAAAAGTCACGCTAGAATGTCACACCAGCACATTAGGGAATGAAATTGGAGAGGCTGGGAACAAAGCAAGAACGTTTGAACACCAAATCACTTTCAAACGTCCATTTGAACTATGACAAAACCAGCCTGCTAAGATAGTGTGTTGCAGTCAAGCACCAGGACCCTGAGGTACTTGAGTACCACGTTTGAACGCCAACTAACGTTAGAACGTCCAGTTGAGTTGATTGAAGGCCAGACTGATGAGACATGGCGTGTTGCAGCAAACAAAGGAGGACTCTGAAGCTCTGAAGCACTTTAGTACCACATTTGAACGCCATTCAACGTTTGAACATCCCTTGGAATCAACTGAAGAATAGACTTCTGCACAGACTATGAAAATGAACTTTGACAAAAGACCACTTGAGTGGAAAAGATCAGGCCCCATGAGGCATTCGAACGCTTATAAAGCAAGACCAGAAAAAATGTTAGAACATTAGAAAACGTTCGAACGTCCTTAAAGAAAAACAAAAGATAATATTAGAACATCGATTCACGTTCGAATGTCCTCCACAGACTTCCTATAGCGTAGTTGGTTTCCATGGACGGTAAGCACTATTCACTCATCCCCTCTTATCTCCTACCCCCTCCCCTTCCTTGCCTATAAATACTCCCTTGTTTGGAGCTTAAAAGGCATCCTTTTCCTTGTAAAATAGACAGATCTTCTTCTTAGCAATTTTTCTTCTCTTGTAAATTAGAAAGTTAGTTTGTATACATTGCTTGTTTCATTTTAGTATCAACCATGATGGAGGCTTAGACTCCCCTTGTAGTTGAAGTTTTCATTTATTTATGTTAAGTCTTTACATTTACGTTGTGACAACCATGATGGAGGCTTAGACTCTATTTGTAGTTGTACTTGCTTTTATTTACAAGTATCAAGAGAGACAGCTCATCATTTGGTGGTGGTGGAAACCCTCCAAAAGTAACTAGCTTTCTTCTACTTTTATTATTCATGTATTTCACTTCCATTGCTTGAGCATCCTTCTCTCTTAGAAGAGTGAAACTCTTCCACTTTCCTAGAGCTTTAACAAAGTCGTGAAGGGTGGAAAGTGATTTACTTATTCTTCATTGAAGATAAGCTCTTTGTTTAGTTTGTTTTACTTAGTAGCTCCTCTACTTGGAGGGATGAGTATCACTCACTTTTCTAGCTCTGCCAAGGCCATGAAGAGTGAGTAGTTTCTCATTCACTCTTTAGTAAGAGGTGATGAATATGTAAAGATTATTCGAAAGTTATGTTTGTGCAACTCCTATATGCTTTAACGCTTTATATTCCGCTTGCTCATTGGATGATTGAATACATCTAGCAGAGTTGAGGTACTTTGTGTAACCAAGAGCTCCCTTTATGATACGGATGACTCCTGCATAGAAAGACTCGTTGGTTCAAGGCAAGCACCCCATCTAGCTCTTCAGGACAACCTTTCAATCTCCACTATTATTGCGCTTTATTCAAAGGATGGACCATTAATGTCATGGTTGGATGCCTTGTAGAAACACTTGCTTTTTTGTAGACGGGTTACGTCTCGGCACAGACAATTTTTGTAAACTTTTAGAAAGACATTGGAATCATGTGCGTAATTCTCACAGTCCATCTTTATCTTCCGATTAACTTGTTGTTGACACGGGAGTTAATTGAGTTATAAAGCACAAACATAACAAACCGGATAGTCAATTACATGTCCTGATCCTCGAACTAAAGGTGGCTATTAGATTTTGAGAATCTTATATTATGTCAAGAAAACTCTTGAAAAGAATCTTCGATTCTATTCAAGAAGCCCCACCACTTCAAACTCTCAAAATTTCCAGTTACTTGGTGTCTATTATTGCTTACTTCAAAACACCAATCATAGTTCTCTGTGAATTCGACTCCGGACTTAACTAGATTATTACTACAACTTGACCGCCTGCACTTGGGTGTACACATTTTGGATCAAGTCACTAGCCTATAGGATGACATGTCTAGAATTATCTTATAAGCAGTGGGGTAAGCCCAAAGGGCATTGGTCAACCTAAATGACCAATCCTTCCTATTGGAATTCACCATTTTCTGTAGGACGTTCTTGATTTTCCTATTGGCCGACTCGGCTTGACCATTGGTCTATGGGTGATATGTGGTGGACACCTTGTGTGTGATGCCATATTTATGCATTAAACATACAAATAGCCTGTTATAGAAATGAGAACCACCGTCGCTTATCATAGCACAAGGCATCTTGAACCTACAAAAAAAAGTTCTCTTTCAAGAACTTGACCACGACCCGGTGGTCATTGGTCATTGGTCTTGGCTGGGATAGTCTTCCCCCATTTGGACACATAATCCACTACCAATAGAATGTATTGGTAGCCAAACGCCAAGAGAAAGGGACCCATGAAGTCGATGCCCCAACAGTCAAATATCTCAATTACCAACACGGAGGATAAGGGCATCATATTCCTATGGGTCTTACTACCCAATCTCTGGAACCTATCATATTCTTTACAGAAAGAAACATAATCTTTTATCAAAGAGGGCCAATAAAAACCTGACTGCAGAATCTTTGGCAGAGTCTTCTTGGAATAGAAGTGACTACCACATGCTCCTGATTGGCAAAATGCAAGGACATCCCGTTGTTCATTTTCTGGTAGACATCTCCTCATGACTTGGTCATGGAAGTACTTGAACAGGTATGGGTTGTCGAAGTAAAAGTACTTCACATCCGCCATAAATCTTCGTCTATCCTTC
Source organism: Ilex paraguariensis (assembly GCA_963454935.2). NCBI lineage: Eukaryota > Viridiplantae > Streptophyta > Magnoliopsida > Aquifoliales > Aquifoliaceae > Ilex > Ilex paraguariensis. Next base: position 213,702 of record CAUOFW020001436.1, read on the forward strand.
GGGCTCCAGTGCAATGGTATTTGCCCGGAAGCAAGATAATTACATATGTCAGCATACCCGGGACAAACAAAATGAATCGAAAGTAAATGCTCGTCAAGAAAAGAGTCAGGGATAGGAATATGCTAATCAGCATCTTGTACCACAAGTCGGGAAAAATGGTCCGCCACCATGTTCTCCATTCCCTTACTGTCTTTGATTGTTAAATTGAACTCTTGGAGTAGGAGGATCCACCTAATGAGTCTCAGTTTGGCATCTTGCTTAGATAAAAGATTTTTCAAAGCAGAGTGATCGGTATAGACTACTATTAATAAACCAATGATGTAAGACTGGAATTTATCCAATGCAAATACTACCACTAGCAACTCCTTTTTTGTGGTGTTATAATTCATTTGAGCTTCATTAAGTGTTTTTTTAGCATAGTATATTACATAAGGTCTCTTATCCTCCCTTTGACCGACCATTGCGCTGACCACGTAATCACTCACGTCGCACATAAGCTCAAATGGTGAGTCCCACGTGGGTGGTTGCATGATCGAAGGTGAAATAAGCAGGCTTTACAATTTTTTCCACTATATTCTCCACCATGTCATTGAAAATCCCCAGCATGGAACGCTGAAGAGTCTGTGGGGCATTACACAACCCGAAAGGCATGCATCGGTAAGCAAAGGCACCGAAGGGGCAAGTGAAGGTTCTCTGGATCTTTCAATGCAATCTCAATTTGATTGTAGCCTGAGTATCCATCCAAAAAGCAATAGAGCAAGTGTCTGGCTATTCTTTCCAACACTTGGTTGTGGAATGACACTAGGAAATGGTCCTTCCTTGTGCACTACTTAAGCTTCCGGTGGTCAAGACATACTCTCCATCTGGTGACCACCTTTTTAGAATTAGCTCATTCTCCTCATTTGCAACAATTGTTACTCTTGATTTCTTCATTACTACATGCATGGGGCTAACCTACTTACTATCGATGATCAAAAAAATGATGCCCACGTCAAGTAGTTTTAGCACCTCATCCCTCACTACATCTTTCATAATTGAGGTTCAACCTTTGTTGTGGTTGTCAGGATGGCTTTGCATCTTCCTCCAAGTAAATCATATGAATGCAAATGAGGGGTCTTATCCCCTTGATGTTGGCTATGGTCCACTCGATGGCTCCTTTGTGCCTCATGAGTTGATCCAAAATGTATACACTTAAGTGTAGGCAGTCAAGCTATACTAATAATCCGATAAGTCTAGAGTCGAATTCACAAGGAACTATGAATGGTGTTCTGAAGTAAGAAGTGATAGAGACTAAGTAACTGGAAACCTTGAGAGTTTGAATTTATTGGATTTATTTGAATAGAATAGAAGATTATTTCTAAGAGTTTTCTAGATAAAATATAAGATAAATTCAAATATAAAACAGTCACCCATTAGCTTGAGGATCAGAACATGTAGTTAATCATCCGATTTATTATACTTGTGTTTTATAACCTATTTAACTCTCGTGTCAACAAGAAGTTAATCGGAAGGTAAAGATGGATTGTGAGAATTAAGCACATGATTCTGATGCCTTCCTAGAAGTTGACAAGAATTGCTCGTGCCCACATTTAACCCGTCTGCAAACAAGCAAGTGTTTCTACAAGGCATCCAATCATGATATTAATATTCCATTCTATGAGCGAACGGGTCTTCCCATGCAAGAGTCATACGTGACTTAGAAAGAACCCATAGTTATACAAAGTACCTTAGCTTTGCTAGATGCATTCAATCATTCAATAAGTGAAATATAAAGCATTAAAGCATAAACGAAATGAACAAATATAACTTTTGGATAATCAATACATGTTCATTACCTCTTACTAAAGAGTGAATAAAGAACTACTCACTCTTCATGGGTTGGGTAAAGCTAGAAAAGTGAGTGATACGTATCCCTCCAAGTAGAGAACTTACAAGGTAAAATACAATAAGTGAAGAGTCGATCTTCACCAAAGAATAAGTGAATCACGTTCCACCCTTCACGGCTTTGGTAAAGCTCTAGAAAAGTGGAAGAATTTCACTCCTCTAATGAAGAAGGAAGCTCAAGCAATGGAAGTGAAAGACATAAACATTGAAAGTAGAAGAAAGCTAGTAACTTTTGGAGGGTGGCTTCCTCGACCAACAGGTGGAGGGTTACTTCCTCAACCAACAAGTGAAGGATTGCTTCCTCAACTAAGAGATGGAGGGTTGCTTCCTCAACCACGAAATGAAATAACTCTATTGATAGAAGTAAATATAACATACATCTAAGATTAATCAAAATGAGTGGGAGTCTAAGTCTCCATACAAACTCCTTACTAGCTCTTGGTGTAGTCTAAACCTACTAACCAAGCTCTAGCTCCCAACTTTTCAAGAGAAACATTGCACCCCTCGAAGCTCCCTAAATGGGAGTATTTATAGGCATGGAAGGGAAGGGGTGAAGATAAGAGAGGATGAATGAATAGTTTATGCTGCCCAGTCTAATTGAAAACCAACTACTCTGCAGGCATTCTGTGGAGGACATTCAAACATAAGTTGACGTTCGAACGTTGTTTCTATTTTGGCTTTATGGATGTTTGAACGTAGTCTAATGTTTGAACATGTGTTCTATCTTTGCTTTAGGGGCGTTATGTGGAAACCCATTTCCACACTTCATGCAGAACTTGGCATTTTGCACTATTCACTCTGGTCTTCAATCAAATCAAGTGGACATTCAAACGTGAGTTGGCGTTTGAACGTGGTACTCAAGTACCTTAGAGTCTTCTTTCTTGGCTACAACACGCCATCTTTTAGAAGTCTAAGCTTCAAGTGGACATTCGAACGTTAGTTGGCATTCGAACATCGTTGGCTTGGTCCAAGCTTTTCCAATTTTGCTCCGAAATATGCTGGTGTTGCATGAAAGTTTGATATTCATCACCGTTAGTCCCTTTTACAATTTATGGCCTAAAATGCCATCGTTTAAACTCCATCAAAGTATAATTAGTCTTAAAAGACCATAGTAATATGCTAATTTTAACTACTAATCACACCCTCCAACCTAAATATTGTTAGTGTCTAGTAATACAACAACAATTGAATGTAAATCTATTTCTAATGCCTTCTTCGTAGGTCATTTGGTTGCATTTAGCTTATGCAACAAGCCGTTGAAACACTAGGTTTACCCTAGTGGATGAGTGTTGTCTCGTTAGAGTTTTCAAAGAAGCTACCCACAAACTTTAGTCGAACAAGTGTGTTTGTAAGATTGCAGNTAGTGTCTAGTAATACAACAACAATTGAATGTAAATCTATTTCTAATGCCTTCTTCGTAGGTCATTTGGTTGCATTTAGCTTATGCAACAAGCCGTTGAAACACTAGGTTTACCCTAGTGGATGAGTGTTGTCTCGTTAGAGTTTTCAAAAAAGCTACCCACAAACTTCAGTCGAACAAGTGTGTTTGTAAGATTGCAGGTTGAGGTAAGTTAGCATCATGGTCGTTGAGACACCTAACCCTCAATTTCAACTTACATCCCGCATGCTCTTCTTTCATAGATATTTATTCTTTGCAAAAATTGGCTTTAGTTACATTGGCATTTGGAATTCCTCGTGTAGTAGGAATGATCATTCTAGCAACAAGAATTGTTATATAACAAACATCCCACTTTACCAGTTTCCATTGTTAGCTTTGATTTCACAAACCTCTCTTAGAAGTGCTCTTAGCAAAAATTCACTCCGGTTATAGTGACTTGTCTCTCAAAGGGCGTGTGATCAGTAGATGGCGAGTCAAAAAATCACATGCATAGTTAGAAAAGGAGTGAAGTTTAAGAAGACAAACTAATCATGTTTTGGTATAATCTGATGGAGGAATATTGATGCAAATGAGGAAATACCATTTGACATGCCCCAACTTTTGATTGACAACACACACATGTATTAGACTTGTGATCAATTAGGGCTTTATATAGGTTGTAACGTAGCCAGAGGTCAGTGGTTAATGAAATGATGTCAATGGTATTCAAAAAGCTATCTTTTCCTTATGTATTGTAGCACATCTTTTTCTTGCATTTCAATCTTTTGCCAATAAATTATATTTCTTTCTTTCATTTTTCTCATTTTTCACTTTCTTGGCAATTCCTTTTTTATTTGTCTCTTTTCCTTTTTTGGTTGTTTCCACCGATTGTTCTTTCATGGAATAGTAGCCACCATCTTCTTTTCTACCTTTCTTGTCTTTCTGTATCATACTGATTTATGAGAGGGTGCAAGAAAATTAGATATCAATGTATGTTAAGTGTATTCTCTTGTGGCCTGGTTATCATATGGATTTTTCCAAAAAAGAATTTATTCGTTGAATGGATCAAGCATGGCTGACTAGGGATATTCTTTTAAAAGAAATGGCTAAGGCTCAAAGTTAAATCAAAAGATGGCCTAAGATCCTTTCTGAAGTATGTGCATATGTCTATGTTGTATGAACAGATATGTCAATAGATTGCTTTAGTTGCATCAATCAAAGCAAATGTAATGAGATTATTCAAAGATAGATAAGTGAAAATCCTTTCTTGAGTAAACATTGATCTCTTATGAAAAAGCATCGCAAGGCTCAAAACTTACCATGGTATCTTTTGTTATCTCCACTTGTTATGTCGGGTTTTTCAGGGAATGTCGGTTATATATCGATTCCATTTTCAAGTCTGATCATCTTGTACCTTAAGAACAACAAATACTGATGTACATTTGACAATTTAAGTATAGAAACAATACCAGTTTTCCAAGAAATGCGGTATTTAAGTCTCAGTTGCTAAGTTGTGTGTCAAACCGATCATGTGATTAGTTACTTTAACAAACAATCCCAAAATCCACATTTGTTCCATCATTTATTAACAAAGAGCAATGCTACATGGACTTAAAAAGTAGACTTAAAAACTAAACTTGATAATCTCAACCATTGATTTCACAGTGGGTCCCAACATTTATTGGGACCCACTACCTATTCAATGATTGAGATTATCAAGTCTAATTTTTAAGTCTAGTTTTTAAGTCCATCTAGCATTACTCATTAACAAATAACAGTACAATGTTAATTATATACATGCATTGAAGCAGATAAAAGGGATAAACTGAATCATTCATTTCATAAACTATGATCATTTACACCCACATCAACATTGAATATTCAATTCCACCACAAAAATGACAAAACACAAAATCTTCCACAATAACCTATCAAAGAAGAAACATACACAAAAGACTTCAAAAATACACAACAAACCATCAAAGAAGAACTCAGTAAATGAAGAAACAACTACACCAAACCCATCATGAACAGAAATACTTCTCCTCACTCTCCTCCTAATCCACTATCTCCACCAGCTGCAGCAAATCCACTAGCTCCACCCCAGCCCCATCCCTCAATAGTCTAAGAATTTTATCATGCTTAGCTTCAATGCTAAGCATGATGTCCTGTAAAGAACGCTGGGTGGTTATGTTGGGGCCCGCCTCTTGGGGCTACACTCTCTCTGCCTCCATCTCTCTCTCCTCCTCTCAGTCAAGCTCGTCCTACACTTCATCGACTCCTTGGGGAAAGGGCATTTCTTGTATAGATGCTGGGACACCACTATGACCTTGACTTCTCTGGAAAGAGGCCTTGTTCAGTGGCCCCATTGGCTTTTGAATTTCCATCTCGGGCCTCACCCTAACCCCATTATCCGTGCATATTTTAGTCACCAAAGTGGCAAAAGGGAGTGCACTCCTCTTCACATCACATCCCTTCTTCATTTCACTCAAGATTAATCAGGGGAGGTCGATGCTATGCCCCCTTCCAAGTGCATAGAGTGGACGGGCCATGTCAGGTAAAATCTTATTTTTTTTGTCCTATGGGGGCGAGGTTAGATACCGCAATCAAGTTTAGTATCTTGTATTTATCAGTGATCTCCATTTGTTTTAAAAATCTCTTCCCTTCCAANTCACATCACATCCCTTCTTCATTTCACTCAAGATTAATCAGGGGAGGTCGATGCTATGCCCCCTTCCAAGTGCATAGAGTGGACGGGCCATGTCAGGTAAAATCTTATTTATTTTGTCCTATGGGGGCGAGGTTAGATACCGCAATCAAGTTTAGTATCTTGTATTTATCAGTGATCTCCAATTGTTTTAAAAATCTCTTCCCTTCCAAAGAAAAGTTAGGCATTCCTGTCAACTCCCTCCCAACCACATTCATTGCTACATTCTTTCTCGGGTGGTATGTCAAGTTTTACACCCGAGGCACTTCTTGCCTCATTTCCTTAATATATGCTTCATCCACATCAATGTGGGTCCCCCTTATGTAAGTTCGGATTACGCCATTGATGATCTCAGTGTTGGAGTAAAACTTCTGCACTAAGTCAACAATGGCGTCTCCGCCATTTTGTAAAAACTATACCCAATTCCTGCTCTCCATCTCTACCAATATTCCCAACTCTACAAAATTAGTAATCACAACATCCCTCTTACAAACAACTGCATGATTCTGGAAGAAATTTTCATACCTTTATGCTTTGAGGGCACTGGGAGATCACATTTGATTGTATCTTTTCATCACTAGTCTCCCCTCCCTTTCCTCAATCACTTCTTCTACAAAATTAGGCTCCTAATTTATCTGGTTTCGTCTGGTAGGTAATTTAACTCTAGGCATGGTTTTGAGCTCAAGAGGATATATGAGAAGTCTTGATTTTCTTATGGGATTGAGGTTTTTGATGTGGGAATGAGTTTGGGAGGGTTCATTTTAGGTGAAATTAGAGAATGGGAGGGGTTTTGGAGGCTGGGTATCGCAAATGGGTTCTAGGGTTTGAGGGGTTTTTTAAGTTTTTGGGGATTTTGAAGTGGGGAATACGATCTAGGTTTTTATAGCCTGAGAAGTAACGTTCAAACGTGAGTAACATTCGAACATGTATTGAAGGATTTTAAAAAGATAGTTCGAACATGAGTGGCATTCGAACTTGGTGAGCTCCCAGTACTTTTGAGTTCTTTTAGTGAGCAAAGTACTAGAAGCTCTTCTTGTTCAAACGGTCTATTGGCGTTCGTACAGGCTGAGCTCCCAGTACTTTTCGTTTCCATCAGAGGCTAAGTATTGCAAGCAACTAACGTTCGAACGTCACTTGGCATTCGAACATGGAATCAAAAATAAAAAAAAATTTTGCACTACAATATACACAGTGAGAGAGGGCTAAACACACAAGTTTGAACCAAAAATTCCATGGCATCTCAGGACGAGTTCCTATCCACGCTTTAGGTTGGTATTTTGGGACATTCCTTACCTGGCCCATATTTTCATTTAGTCAAAATAATTTGTACAAAATAAAAAGGATTTTTTTACACCTTTTACAAAAAACATTTAGACCCTTGCCTTTCATTCAAACAAAACACAATTTTCTATAGAGAATAATCTAATCCGAGTCTCCCTCCGTATCCGTGTAGTTAGAACATCCATTGACTCTCCCAATTTTCTCTCTCACAAACCGGCTAAGCAAAGTACCAAAATAGCATGGTGTCTCAAGATAATCCTTACTCAGCCCATTCACTATCCAGTCTAATTGATTGAGTGCGTGACCAAAAATTGGTTCAGAACACTGGTTATACCTTTTCTGGTGAAAGACTTTTCCACACTATTTACATGCACCAAGCCTTTTGGCACGACAGCGTTTAACAAAAGTGCTTCGGCCACAGAGGGGTTTCTTTTGCTCTTCTCAGATCTCATTCTTTCTTACCAGTCTTGCTTTTCTCATGATCTCCGTATGCACATCAGATGGAAAAGTGCGTAAAACTCCTAGACTAAACCAAAAAGTTTAACATCCATGTTTTCTACTTTTTAAGACTCACTATCTGATTCTTTAACGTCTGCCAGTCACAAAGACGATCAAAGCTGACTCACAGACAACATCAGTAATTTGTACAAAATACAAGACAGGGTACACAATATGATCAGAAATAGTAACAACAACAACAAATTTTATGAGCACAATAAGAACAATAACAAAAACAAAAACAAAAACTTTTACAGGTACAAAATATGAACTATTCTCTCCCCCAACCTAAACTAAACATTGTCCCAAATGTTTCAAATTTATCTATATGTTGAACTTAGAGATGAGGTTGAAATGTAGAGATCTGTTCATCTGCTGAAACCTACAAGCAAAAATATCCCAAATCAAGCATCTCTTTGCAGATCTAGGTTTTTGTTAGGATGAGAACCCTTGATTTTGAGTGTAGACAGAAGAAGAAGAGCCATGTACAAATAGAGTAAACACATGCAGATCACGAGATAAAGGACTAGGTATTCGGGTAATATGGTCATGGAACTGTTGGGAGTTGTGTCGTGTATACCGAGGATCACTAATAGAGAAGAAAAAGAAAAAAAGAAGAAGTAGAAAAGGGAAAAGGGAAAGGGATAGAACGGCGTGGTAATAGAGGAAAAGGGGGTGGGGGCCTTATAAAGGTGGTCTTGTAGGTCGGGTTGGACCGAGTTTCTCCTGATCCGACCCTTTTTTGTGTCGGCAGGTGCAATTCTCAGAGGGATTTTTCGAGTCCATTAAAAGAATGGTTTCCACATTTTTAACAAAATCCTCCAAAAATGGTTTCAACCACTGACCATTAACAGTAAAGGTATTACCGTTCAAGGGATTTTCCACTTCTACTGCTCCATGTCCAAACACCTTTTTAACAATGTAAGGCCCTATCCGTCTTGATTTCAACTTACCAGGGAAGAGTCGGAGTCTTGAATTAAACAACAAGAATTTTTGAGTAGGTTCAAAACACTTCCGCATTATGTTCTTTTCATGAAAAATTTTCATCCTGAATTTCACAATCTTAGCATTCTCATATGCTTCATTTCTCAACTCCTCTAGTTTGTTAATTGTAGTTTTCTTGAAAGTCCAATTCGTCGAGGTCAAAGTTCATTGCTTTCATGGCCCAATAAGCTTTATGCTCCAATTCCACAAGTAGGTGATGTGAAACCCGGGAAAAATTTAAACTTTTGAAAATAAGGGCAAAACGGTAATTTTGTCGCTACGGTACAGGTCAAAAATCTGAAATTTTCTAGCACTTGAATGATGAAACATATTTCACCATTGGATTTGTCTCCCAAAATTTAGTTACCTTGTCAAATTTCATCAAATTCTGAGATAGATTTTTTGCATTTTTTCGAGACGGTTGAGTCTCAAGTGACCCAAAAATGGGATTTCGGCAAAAATTTTAAAATTTAGAAAATAATTTGAGGTAATTTAAAATAAAAATATTTTAAACTTAAATTAGGATGAAATTTAATCGTTTCGGGGATAAAATGGACTAGGAAAGAATGGGTTGTGTGGCGCATTATGAGCCAAGGATTTTGGGACTATAAAATGGGGAAGAAATCAGACTTCTTCCCCACCATTGTCGGCTGGTCTTCACGTTAAAAGAAAAGAGAGAGCAACATAGGGAAAAAGAAGAGAAACTCACCTTATCTCTATGATCTACGGTGCTACGGTGCTCGAATTGACACAAGCCAAGAATTAAAGTCCATCTACGCGATGAGTGCTACGTGTGGGTATCAAAAACAATGATTTTCACCGAAGACTCAAAGGCAAATTTTTGGAAAATTAAGAACTTGGGGCTTGTTTAGGTGTTTTTGAAGTCTCCACACTTCAAAGAGGTAGGGGTTTTCCTACCTTGGTTCATTTCCTACCTATAGTGTATGTGAAATGTGTAGGTTATTAAAGAATATATATATACATATATATCACTCACCTATGCATGTGAAATAGATAAAATGGGAATGAAAAAGGGTGTACAAATGGCTTAGGTCAATTTCTAGTTGTGTGTGATATGTGGGAATCACTTGTGAAATCCCTTGAAAATTGAATGTGTTAGTAGCATGAGCTATGTATAACATGTGTGTTGTGAATTGTGATTAAATAGAAAATGTTATTTTATGCCTTGAGGAAGTAGGTGTAGAATGGGTTTGATTCAAATCCTACTTTGTTTTGCTATGTGGAAGTATTTGTGTAATTTCTTGGTTGGAAGTTATGTGTGCTTTAATATGTAGTAAAGTGAGTGTTTTTAAATCATACATGTGTGTGTGTGTGTGTGTGTGCTCTTGCTTGTTGGAAACCTAAAGTGAGGGAGATTAAAAGAGAAGGAAGAAAAACCAAGTTTTAGCTCACATTTGATATGTGGAAGCTATTAGTGTAAACTCTTGGAAAATTGGGTTTACATGGATTGTTTTGTGTATTTTAAAATTTTCCTATAGTTGGTTGGATGGAAAAAAGGTAGGCATAGGGAACTATGTAATCCACTTGCCTACGGTTATGGAGTTGGTGTACAAAGGATATAATCAATTTCTAGTTTGAAATTGATGGTTTAGTTAAAAAAGGGTATTGAGGATGGATGACATGACTTGAGATAAATTACTTTGTTGGATGCACCATTAGTGCATGTTAACTATGGGAAAAGGGTGCTTAAATGTGCTAAATAAATCTTGTAAGAAAGGATTTGCAATGGATATAGAAATTGGGTGAAGAAATGTCGGTACATTTTTCTACTCCGGACCAATTGTCGTAGAATCTTCATAACGTTTGACCCAACTGTTGGAGTGAGTTGACATTTGGACACAATACATATGACATCTAGATCTACAATTGTCATGTTTTGAACGTTTCCAGATTCTAAGTGGATCATGGTCAAAATGGAGAAAAACAGAGGTACTTCCACTAGAGGGAGCTAGTGCTGGTGCCTTTGTTAACAAACACCAATACCTCTTTGATTTCCTAACTTCTAAGCCTCCAAATCCTCATGTAATGTGGTAAAGTGAAATTACATGCTTATGATGTGATTTACAATTGTAATGTTATGTTGATGTATGCTTAACGATATGTTGGCATTGTGATGATCATGGAATTTATATGTGAGGATATAATTGATCATGGGATATGTTGAAATTGTTCATATGGCATTCATTACATGTTGAACATGGCAGTAGTTTGAAATGATGCATTACATTGCATATGTACGGGGTAACCACATCCATAACCATGAGCATGGGTGTGTGGTTGCATGGTTGGTCAATCATCATCCTTGGTGGTTGGTGGTGGGCTTGGGAAAGTAGCATGGAATATCCTGTTGACGCGCATGGTTACATGCATAAGAAAACTTGTGTCGGGTATAACAAGTAGGGCTAGACACTCCCTTGGGTAAAAAACCCGGCCACTTGGTTTATACACTTACCGGCAGTGAAATTCCATAAAAGTGTAACGACGTGCGGAGCCAGAGGTGCGATTCCTAAATCCAATACCCAATAAAGGCACATTATTTTAATATATAAATTATTCATTTGATGCGAAACATCCAAGAAAGATTTGATTTTATGACATATGGTTGATTTCAAAATGATCTTTGGATGTGTTTCATCAAAGACATTTGTTTAACACATGTACGTCGCATTGTGTTGTGGGGGTCGGTGTGGACTCGGGATAGCATGCATGAGTGAGTTTCATCTCATTACTTGGCATTGCATTATGAGATTCTGTCTTGAATAATATATTCTTATTTGAAATGAAAGAAGTTTGTTAGTGGCATGTACGCATTGCATACGCATTTTAGGTGGGGAGTAGCCTTTGTAGGAGTTTTTCTACTGAGTGTTGGCTCACCCTATACATGAAACATTTCAAGTGCAGGGTGTATACTGGTGGAGGAGTCTCATTCGGGGCCTCAAGGGTGAAGAGGGGACGACATGTGTCCTTTAACCATGACTGTTTTGTAAACTTTTGTTCAAACTATGTATTGGCATGTAATATTTGTAAAGGAATTATAATTTTGAACTTGTATTAACTATGTTTAATGCATAAACTCATGATGTGAAAGTATGGATAATTGGACCCAGTGTGATCAATATTTTCTTATAATTGAACCTGGTGTGGTCAACATTTGTATATGGGACCTCGGATGTTTCATGTGATGGTACAATTCACAGGTTGTATTTTGGGTATAGTTTCCCCGTACAAAGGAGACTCTGCCTGATTTTGTTAAATTATGAATTCTGGTAAATGGGACACAATTGTGTGGTATCGAGTTATACGATATCCACGGGCATTTCGCGGGTTGATGGATGATCAACGAGACCCCTGAATTTTGGGGTGTCATAGCTTGGTATCAGAGCATAGGCATACGAATAACCTAGGGCTTGGTGGGCACGGGTATAGACCATTGCATTCCATATGCATTTCATGTTATGTGCTCTACTTGCTACATGCTATGTGTTACTTGTTATGTGAATTATATGCATGATAGAAATGTATATGGAAGGGAATACACTAGGGTTAGAAAAATAACCTTGGGAGTTTGGAAAAAAAAAGGGATGAACGGTATAGTTTAATGAGTGAATATCTACTAAATACTTGATCCTTAACTTGGGATATTAACTAATTGATCTTTTGCTATCTTATGTGTGTGTAGATGACAACTAGAGGAAGGGGACGTCGGGGTGGACGGAACAACCAACCACCACCATCGGCCTTTGACCAACAAACCTTCATTGAGGCTATTGGTGCGGTGACAGCTACCATTGCACAAGCTAGTGCTATGGCCGTTACTATTGCATAGACAGGTGAAAGTGGGAGTCAAGAAGGTTCAAGTCACACAATCCTCCAATCTTTCTGGGAGGGGCGGATCCTATGGTGGCTGACCATTGGTTCCGACAAGTGGACAAGATCTTGAGGGCTGTGGAGATTACCTCTGATGCCACGAAGATAACGCTAGCTATATTTCAGCTAGAGGGAGAATCCCAAGTGTGGTGGGATTGGGTCAAGGACTCCTAGAACTTGGAGGTAATGACATGGGCAAAATTCAAGGAGCTCTTTATAAGCAAGTACTTCCCAATGGCTACTCAACATGCAAAGGCTCGAGAGTTCTTAGACTTGAGACAAGGGATGATGACGATGATGGAGTACATGGCTACGTTCACAGAGTTAGCCCGTTTCATCGATGACTACGTGGCCACAGATATGGCCAAAGTAAGGAAGTTTGAGGATGGTCTTAAGTTGTCCATCCAAGGTAAAATTTTGGGTCTTCTTCTGCAAGACTTAGACTCGATGGTCGCAACTGCTATGGCTATTGAGAGAGAGGTGGATGACGCAAGGAGCATCTGGGAGTCTGGTGCAAAAGACAAGAAGAAAGAGAGCCAATCCTCTTCTTCTAGTGCGGGGAAGAAACAGTGAACCTCTGCCCCACAAGAATTTAAGGGACAGGGCCGTAACCATCAGGGCTAAGGCCAAGGTCAATCTTCCAAGGGTGGAAGAAATCGTAGGCCTTCTTATCAAGCGGGCCAATGGACTTGCTATCACTGCAACCAACCAGGACACATGAAGAGGGATTTATCCTCAGAGGTAGGGATCCCAAGGTCATGGGTCATCGCAGTCTCAGACTTCAGTAGGGCAACCATACACGCAGTATGCTCCTTACGACCCTACTATGGGTCAGGGCAACTGGTACCAGTTCTAGGGTGCAGTACAAGGCCCTACTACTTCTCATGTGGGGACACCGTAAGCTGGCCAGATGGGCCAAGGCATGGGTTGAGGATGAGACCAGGGCTCACAAGCCTGGACTTCAGGGACTCAGGGGCATGTCTACGCCATGATGCCATAGACTGGGCCGGCAGATCCGTTGGTGATACAGGGTACATTTTAACTCTCCCGCTTATGGGCTATAGTGTTATTTGATTCTGGTGCATCGCATTCTTTTATTGCTACATCTTGTGTGAAAGACTTGGGCTTAGAGGTTGAGACATTGGAAGAGCCATTGCATGTGAGTTCTCCCCTAGGTGCTAGGGTGAGAATTGATCAGATATGTCGGGGTTGTGAGTTAGAGATCTTAGGAATTATACTCACCGTGGACCTTAGGGTCATGGACATGTTAGAGTTTGATGTGATCCTTGAGATGGATTGGTTGACGTCACACCAGGTCATCATTGATTGTGATCGGAAGAGGGTCACAGCTTATACGCCGGAAGGTGTTTATTTCAAGTTTCAGGGGGAGAAGTAGTATGCTTTACCCTAAGCCGTGTATGACTCTAGATGGCACGGACAGTTAATGGGTTGGCTTGCTAGCCTTACCCTAGAGGATGAGGTGAGGCAGGAGTTTGGTTTACCTCGGGTTGTATGTGAGTATGAGAAAACCTTTTTTGCGGATGAACTATCAGGATTACCTCCATATAGGGATAGAGACGTCACTATTGAGTTACATCCGAGTACATCGCCTATCTCTATGACTCCGCATCGGATGGCACCAACTGAGTTGCAAGAACTCAAGGTGCAATTGCAAGAATTGTTGGAGAAGGGGTTTATTAGACCGAGCACTTCACCTTAGGGCACTCTGGTTCTGTTTGCTAAGAAGAAAGATAAGACTCTTCGGTTGTGTATTGATTATCGGCAATTGATTTGGGGAGTTTGGTGGCTACGCCGTCTCTACTGAGTAGGGTGATTGAGTCCCAGAGTCAGGACACAGAGCTATTGTCCATTCGGAACCATTTACAAGTAGGTACAGGTGATAAGGGTTAGGTTATTCACTCAGATGGTAGTGTTCGGTATCGAGGAAGGGTTGTGGTTCCTCAGTTGGCGGATCTGAGAGAAAAGATCCTTAAGGAGTTTCATTGCTCCCATTTTGCAGTTCATCCAGTGGGCACGAAGATGTATTATGATCTTCATCTCTAGTATTACTAGAGTGGAATGAAGAGGTAGGTTGGCAACTTTGTCAGTTGATGTCTCACGTGTCAGCAGGTTAAGGATGAACACTAGAGACCAACAGGTTTGCTCTAGCCCTTGGAGGTAGCTGAGTGGAAGTGGGAACATATGACGATGGATTTTGTAACCCATTTGCCATGGACATCGCGGGGTCATGATGCGGTGTGGGTGATAGTGGACCTGCTTACTAACTCGGCACACTTTTTGGCTGTGCGGATGACCTTCACACTGGAGGAATTCTGCAAGTTGTATATACGGGAGATTGTCCGGTTGCATGGGGTACCCATCTCTATAGTATCGGATAGGGATCCCAGGTTTACGACTCATTTTTGGAGAGAGTTTTCAACGGGCCATGGGGACACAGCTGATGATAAGCACTGTTTTTCATCCCAAGACAGATGGTCAGTCAGAGAGGACTATCCAGACATTAGAGAACATGCTACGGGCATGCGTCCTAGATCTCAAGGGTATGGGAAGATCACTTGCCCTTGGTGGAGTTCGCCTATAACAATAGTTATCAGACGAGTATACAGATGGCACCCTATGAGGCGCTATATGGGAGGCCATGTCGTTCTCCGGTATGTTGGACAGAGATAGTAGAGAGGTCTTCTACGGGTCCGAAATTGGTTAGAGACACCTCGAAAAAGGTGGACTTGATTCGGAAGCGTCTTTTTATGGCTCAGAGTCAGCAGAAGAGCTACACTGATAGACGGCGGCAACCTCGAGAGTTTGAGGTCGGAGAACATGTCTTCTTGAAGGTGATGCCTAAGAGAGGAATGGTGAAGTTTGGTAAGCAGGGAAAGTTGTCGACAAGGTATATCGGGCCCTTCGAGGTACTCGAGAGGGTGGGTGTAGTGACTTACCTGTTGGCATTACCGCCAAATTTATCGGGTGTTCATGCGGTATTCCATGTCTCTATGCTCCGGAAGTATACTCCAGATCCGACACATGTGGTGGATTGGGGTGAATTGACTGTTGATGTAGATGAGACCTTCGAGGAGGGACCGGTGCGCATCATGGATAGCAGGGAACAGGTTGTGCGAGGTAAGACCGTGCAGCTAGTGAAGGTGATGTGGCAGCACCGAGGAGTGGAAGAGGCGATATGGGAGCGAGAGAACATTATCCGTACCCATTACCCTTTCTTGTTCGAGGATGGAGGTACATTCTTATGGTCATTTAGCATTATTTGACTATTGCATATGCATGTGATTGTATGTGCATGTGTATGTGAATTTCGGGAACAAAATTCTTTTAAGGGAAGGAGAATGTGCAACCCGGGAAAATTTTAAACTTTTCAAAACAAGGGCAAACTTTTTAAAGTACGGGTCAAAAACTTGAAATTTTCTTGAACTCGGATGACAAAACGAACTTCACCGTTGGATTCGTCTCACAAAATTTATTTACCCTGACAAATTTCATCGAATTCTGAGATAGTCAAATTTTTTACGTTTTTCGAGACAATTGAGTCTCGGGTGACCCAAAAACAAGATTTTGGCAAAACTTTTAAAATTTGGGAAATAATTTGTGTTAATTTAAAATACAAATATTTCAAACTTAAATCGGAACGAAATTTAATCGTTTTGGAGTTAAAATGGATCAGGAAAGAAAGGGTTGTGTGGCGCATTGTGAGCCTAGGATTTTGGGACTATAAAAAGGGTAAGAAATCAGACTTCTTCCCCACATCCATAACCATGTGNGTCATTTGGCATGCATTGCAATATGGACATGGAATTAACATCACATTCATGGGCTACATGCATGAGTGTGGGTGTAGGGTTGCATGGGGTGATCAACACCAACATTGGTTCTTGATGGTAGGCTCGGGAAAGTGGGATGGAATGTCCTACGGAGTCGCACGGTGACATGCATAAGAAAACTTGTGTCGGGTATAGCAAGTAGGGCTAGACACTCCCACGGGTGAAAAATCCGGCCACTTGGTTCATACACTTACCAACGGTAAAATTCCATAAAAGTGTAACGGTGTACGGAGCAGGAGGTGCAATTCCTGAATCCGATACCTAATAAAGGCATATGATTTTAATATATAAATTATTCATTTGATGGGAAACATCCAAGAATGAATTAGTNATTCCTGAATCCGATACCCCATAAAGGCACATGATTTTGATATATAAATTATTCATTTGATGGGAAACATCCAAGAATGAATTAGTTTTATGACATATGGTTGATTTCAAAATGATCTTTGGATGTGTTTCATCAAAGACGTTTGTTTTACACATATACGTCGCATTGTGTTGTGGGGGTCGGTGTGGGCTTGGGATAGCATGCACGAGTGAGTTTCGTCTCATTACTTGGCATGACATTATGAGATTCTATCTTCAATAACATATTCTTATTTGGAATAGAAGAAGTTGTTAATGGAATGTGCGCATTGCATACGCATTTTAGGTGGGGAGTAGCCTCTGTAGGAGTTTTTCTTTTAAGCGTTGGCTCACCCTATACGGGAAATATTTCAGGTGCAGGGTGGGTACCGACAGAGGACTCTCATTTGGGGCCTCAAGGGTGAAGAGGGGCCGACATGTGACCTTTAACCATGACTGTTTTGTACACTTTTGTTCAAACTATGTATTGGCATGTAATATTTGTAAATAAATTATAATTTTGAACTTGTATTAAAAATGTTTAGTGCATAAATTCATGATGTGAAAGTATGGGTAATTAGACCCGGTGTGGTCAATATTTTCTTATAATTAGATCCGGTGTGGTCAACATTTGTATATGGGACCTCGGATGGGTCATGTGATGGTACGGTTCACAGGTTGTGTTTTGGGTAAAGTTTCCCCGTACAAAGGAGACTCTGCCCGATTTTGTTAAATTATGAATCCTAGTAAATGGGACAGAACGGTGTGGTATCGAGTTATACGATATACATAGGCATTTCGAGGGTTGATGGGCGATTAATGGGACCCCCGAATTTTGGGGCGTCACCGGTGACCAGGCTTTCCATAGACTAATCAATAAGGAGATATACCCAAAATTGTTTTAAAAGCAATGCGATATGCCTAGAGTGCATCAGTTAGTCTTGACGACCAATCTTTGTGGTCTGGATTAACCATTTTTTCCAAAACTACTTTGATCTCCCGATTAGCCAATTCAGCCTGTCCACTAGTCTTTAGATGATAAGGGGTTTTAATTTTGTGAAAAATTAAATATTTTTTCATCAAATTCTAGATAGGACGATTGTAAAAATGAGCACCCCCATCGCTTATGATTGATTTCCGAATTCCAAAATCGGATATGTAGATACATAGTCTATGGCCACTGGGATGTATAGATAACCAAAGGAAGGGGGAATTATCCCATAAAATCAATGCCCCAACAGTCAAAAATTTAAATCACAAGAATTGGGTTTAAGGGCATCATGTTTCTTTTTGAAATGCTTCCCAACCTTTGCCATCTATCGCAAATTAAAGAAAAAGAATGGACATCTTTGACAAGTGTGGGCCAGTAAAATCTACACTGCATGATTTTTGCAGCGGTTTTTCTTGAGGAGAAGTGGGCACCACATGCTTCAGAATGACAAAAGTTTATTACCTGTCTGCTTTCCTGATCGGGGATGCAACATCTTATGATTTGATCGTTACAGTATTTAAATACGTATGGATCTTCCCAAAATAAGTTACGAACCCCCCTCAAATTTTTTTTTTATCCATGAGGGAAAAGGACGGAGGGAGTGTTCCAGTAGCAAGGAAATTAGCAATATCAACATACCATGGGGTCTCATCAATTATGAACAGTTGTTCATCGGGGAATTTTTCATTGATTGGCAGTCCATTCTCGTGAATTCATAAGTTAACCTGGACAAATGGTCTGCCACCATATTCTCAACACCCTTTTTGTCCTTAATGACCAGGTCAAACTCTTGGAATAACAGTATCCATCTTAAGAGCCTAGGCTTGACATCCTTCTCTGTGAGCAAAAATTTTAATGCTGCATGGTTAGTGAACACAGTAATAGAAGAACCAACAAGGACGAAATTTGTCCAAAGCAAAAACTACCGCAAGCAATTCTTTTTTAGCTGTTGAATAATTCATTTGAACATCATTCAAAGTTTTACTTACATAGTAAATGACATGTGGTTTCTTATCTTTTCTTTGTCCCAGTACAACACCTACAGCATAATCACTTGCATCACACATTAGTTCAAAGGGTAGAGTCCAGTCAGGGGGCTGCATTATTGGGGCAAAACTTAACATGCCTTTAAGCTTATCAAAAGCTTGCTGGCATGTTTCAATCCAATCAAAGATTACGTCCGGACTTATGAGATAACACATGGATTTTGGTATGGTACTAAAATCTTTTATGAATCTCCTGTAAAAGCCTACATCTCCTAAGAATGATGACAACCTTTGCAGTATTGGGAGCAGGCAAATTCCCAATTAGATTTGTCTTTTCTTTATCAACTTTCATACCCTTAAACGACACAATGTGACATAAGGCAATGCCTTGTGTTACCATGAAATGACATTTCTCCCAAATACGCACTAGATTGGATTCCTAACACCTTTTATAGATTGGTAGACACAAATCAAATGAGTCATCATAGGCAAAGAAGTCATCCATGAACACTTCCAAAAAATTCTCGACCATGTCACTAAACAAACTCAGCATGCATCCTTGGATTGTTGCGGGAGCATTACAAAGTCTAAATGGCATTTTTTTTTAATGTAAAATTGCCAAAAGTGGCATGTGAATGTGGTTTACTCCTGATCCTGATCATTGAGTGCTATCTCAATTTGACTGTACCCGAAATACCCATCTAGGAAACAGTAAAATTCATGGCCTATAATTCTCTCTAGAACCTGGTCAAGAAAGGGAAGAGAAAAATTGTCGTTCCTAGTCATCAAATTTAGTTTTTGATTGTCAATACACATCTGCCATCCTGTGACAACACTAGTTGGTACGAGTTCATTGGCTTCATTCTTGACCAATGTGACCCCAGACTTTTTGTGCACAACTTGGGTTGGACTAACCCATTTGCTATCGGAGATGGGAAAGATTATCCCTACGTCTGAGTTTAAGCACTTTCATTTTCACAACTTCCTTCATGTGAGAGTTCAATCTTCGCTGCATTTGATGAGAGGGTTTTGAATCCTCTTCTAGGTATATGACATGATTGCAGATCAATGAGCTTATACCTTTCAAGTCAGCGATAGTCCACCCAATGGTGCTTTTATGGCTTTTAAGAACTTCAAGCAGTTTAGACTCTTGCAAGTCTGTGAGCTTAGATGAAATTACCACTAGGTATGACTCTTTCTCTCCTAGGAATGCATATTTGAGGTCAAATGGGAGAGGTTTCAACTCAGGCTTTGGTGGTTTGACACTTGATGAGAGTGATTTTGTGCCACTTGGTGAAAGTTCCTCGAATTTGGGGGTCCATGTATCAATAACATGAGTCAGACAATTCTTTGGATCATCACCTGTTGTCTCAGATGTAATAGATTCTGATAGAGAGGATTCAGTGAAATTTTCACAGAATGTGTTATTCAGATGGTCCTGAACCAACGACTCAATGAAATATATTTCTCTATTTTCTTTGTCTTATCTTGGGCATTTTGCAACATTGAAAATATTTAGCTCAAGATTCACATTCCAAAAGGTTAATTTCATGACCCCATTCCTACAATTGATTAGTGCATTTGAAGTTGCTAGGAAGGGTCGACTACGAATTACGGGAATTGGGTTCTCTAAATGCTTTGCTGGCTGAGTTTCTAGGACGATGAAGTCAACAAGGAATATAAAGTTATCCACTTGGACAAGTGCATCTTCCACAATTCCCCTAGGGATTTTGACAAATTTGTCTATCAACTAAAGTGTGACACTTGTGTGTTTGAGTTCTCCCAGACCCAACTGCTGGTAAATGGAAAAAGGGAGCAAGTTGACACTAGCTCCTAGGTCTAATAGTGCTTATTTGATTCAGAAATTTTCAATGACACATGACACAGCTTGAGTCGAGTGTTTTAGAAAGTGACTCTCTATCAAAGCACCTGTGCTCTTTCCTCAATCGGACACCCTGGATCTTTGTATTTTGGAGAGGGATTTTGTGTTGAAGCAAGGCACTCGCATGTTCTGTCAGGAAGGCTCTTTTTTGAACATTCTGGCTTCTTTTGATTGTGCACAAGTCTTTCAGAAAACTTGGCATAAGATGGAACCTATTTGATTGCATCCAAAAGTGAGATGTTGATTTTTACCTACTTATAAAGCTCATAAATTTCAGGCTGATTAGTCAACTTCTGTTCAATTTTGAGTCTATGAGGAAAAGGAGTAAGAATTGAACATGAGGGTTATTCTTCCCTTGATAGCTCTGGTTCTTGTTCAATCATGGGATCAGATTCCTCTTCTTTCACACATTTAGGCTCAATTGGTTCAGTCTCGGCTGGTGAATTGATTAGGATTGACTTAGGTTTTAGCTTTTCAAGTAATATGTCTTTGATGTTCTTGTCAATCACCTTGCCACTTCTTATTGTAGTGAGAACTTGGGCTTCGTCTTGTGGAGTTTTCATGACAACGGGATTTCCCACTTGAAATTGGCATTGTGGTGGTTTTAGTTGGGCAGGAAACTTGCCCTTCTCTTGTGTGGCCATGGATTGGGTCAATTTTTGGATGTGGCTTTTAAGATCCTCAAAAGATTGAGTGGTCTGGGTTTTGAAATCAGTGAAAGTCTGAGTAAAACTATTGTTGTAGTTCATTTGGCTTTGCATGAACTAATCCAGTGTGTCCTCAAGGCTCCTTTTTTGTGGTGGTTAGTATGGTTGATATGTGGGAGGTCCTTGAGGTGGTGGGTGTGAACCTTGTTGTTGATTCATGGGAGTTGGTTGTGTGTTTCTCCAACTGAAGTTCGGATGGTTTCGCCACCTTGGATTGTATGTTTCAGAGTATAGGTTGGAGTAAGGCTTGTTGAAGTTAGAAATGACATTTGTTTGTTCCAACAAGACTTCCTTGAATGCCGAAATGGTTGGACACTCCCTAGTAGGGTGTCCTGTCAGTGCACAGATCCCTTACACTTGTTCTATGGGATGGCCAACATCAACTTGATGAACCTTTTTCATCTCTAATGTGATAAGTTTTCGAGATAGGGTGGACATTTTTGCTCTTAGGTCATCCTCGTCTTTCGAGACATACTTACCCCCTTGGAAAATGGATGGTTTGGCTTCAACAATGGTAGAGGAGGCTGAGTCCCACATTTGAGAATTGTCAGATATGGTGTCAAAAAAATTGAATGCCTCCTCCGGAATCTTACTCGTAAACTCTCCTTGAGCCATCATTTCGACAAATTGACGTAGTCTTGTGGGCAAGAAGTCATAGAAAAATCCTACCAAAGTCCAATTTTCAAAAATATGGTGCAGGCAAGACTGGAATAGATCCTTGAATCTCTCCTAACTTTGGTAAAAGGTTTCTCCTTATTTGACCAAAAAATTAATGATTTGCCTTTTCAATGCATTAGTGCGGTGTAGAGGGAAAAAATTTCTAAAAAATTCATTTTGTAGTGCTTGCCAGTCAGGTATTGAAAGAGCTTTTAAAGAATTTAGCCATTGTTTAGCTTTATCCTTTAGAGAGAATGAAAAAAGTTTCAATTTGGCTAGCTCAGAATTGTCTAGAAGAGTTCCACATACTTCCTCAAATTCTTTTATGTGCAGATATGGGTTTTCTGTTTCGAGTCTATGGAATTGAGGGAGTAGTTGAACTATCCCTATCTTTACAATAAAGAGGGGTGCATCTTCAAGAAAAATAAAACAAGAGGGGACACTATTTCTTATGGGATTTAATCAATCCTGTAGAGTTTGAATATTAGGCACTTCCCCCTCTCTCATAGGAATGTCTCCTCGTCTCTCATCATTCACCATTCTACTTTCACAGAGTCTGCTGCTAATCTAGGTGAATGTGGTTCCGGTTGATTCACAGACCCAGAAGATTTTGCTTTCAAATTTTGATAGTGAGGAGCATTCTTAGTCATAAAATTAATTAAAACAACTTTATACACAGTGAAGCAAATGTATACACAAAAAGTGAGGTCTTTTTACCTTTTACCATAAAACACCTTTTATGGTTACCTGGCAATGGCACCAAAAACTTGGCTTGATTCAAAATGTGTACACCCAAGTGCAGGCGGTCAAGCTGTAGTAATAATCTGGTTAAATCCGGAGTCAAATCCATAGGGAACTATGATTGGTGTTATGAAGTAAGTAGTGACAGAGACCAAGTAGCTGGAAACCTTGAGAGTTTGAAGTTATGGGATTTCTTTGGATAGAATAGAATATTCTTTCTAAGAGTTTTCTAGGCAAAATATAAGATAAATTGAAATGTAAAATAGTCACCCATTAGCTTGAGGATCAGAACATGTAGTTAATCATCCGGTTTATTATACTTGTGTTTTATAACTCAATTAACTCCCGTGTCAACAACAAGTTAATCGGAAGGTAAAGATGGACTATGAGAATTAAGCACATGATTCTGATGCCTTTCTAGAAGTTGACAAGAATTACTTGTGTCGAGATACAAACAAGCAAGTGTTTCTACAAGGCATCCAACCATGGCATTAATGTTCCATTCTTTAGATAAAGCAAAATAATAATGAAGATTGCAATGTGTCATGAAGATCTAGCTGAGGTACTTGCCTTGAACCAACGGGTCTTTCCATGCAAGAGTCATCCATGACATAGAAAGAACCCATAGTTATACAAAGTATTTTAGCTTTGCTAGATTTATTCAATCATTCAATAAGTGAAATATAAATCATTAAAGCATAAAGGAAATGAAAAAATATAACTTTCGGATAATCAATACATGTTCGTCACCTCTTACTAAAGAGTGAATGAGGAATTACACACTCTTTATGGCTTGGGTAAAGCTAAAAAAGTGAGTGATACTCATCCCTCCAAGTGAAGAAATTACAAGGTAAAGTACAATAAGCGAAGAGCTGATCTTCACCAAAGAATAAGTGAATCACGTTCCACCTTTCATGGCTTTGGTAAAGCTCTAGAAAAGTGGGAGAGTTTCACTCCTCTAAGGAATAAGGAAGTTCAATTAATGAAAGTGAAATACATAAACAATGAAATTAGAAGAAAGCTAGTGACTTTTCGAGGATGGATTCCTCAACCAACAAATGGAGGGTTACTTCCTCAACTAATAAGTGGAGGGTTGTTTCCTCAACCAAGAGATGGAGTGTTGCTTCCTCAACCAGGAAATGGACTGACTCTCTTGATACAAGTAAAGATAACATACATCTAAGATTAATCAAAATGAGTGGGAGTCTAAGCCTCCATACAAACTCCTTACTAGTTCTTGGTCTACTCTAAACCTACTAACCAAGCTCTAGCTCCCTACTTTTCAAGAAAAATTTCACCCCTTGAAGCTCCCCTAATGGGAGTATTTATTGGCAAGGAAAGGGAGGGGGGAAGATAAGAGAGGATGAATGAATAGTGTATGCCACCTAATCTAAGTGAAAACCAACTACTCTGCACGCAGTCTATGGAGGATGTTCGAATGTGAGTTAACTTTTGAACGTTGTTTATGTTTTGGCTTTATGGACATTCGAACATGGTCTGATATTCGAACGTGTCTTCTGCCTTTGCTTTAGGGGCGTTCGAATGCCAGATCGACTATATCACTCAAGTGGTCTGTGGTCTTCTATGAAAACCCACTGCCACACTTAATGCAGAACTTGGCATTTTGCACTCATCACTCTGGTCTTCAATCAAATCAAGTGGACGCTCAAACGTGAGTTGGCGTTCGAACGTGGTACTCAAGTACCTCAGAGTCTTCTTTCTTGGCTGCAACATGCCATCTTTTAGCAGTATGGGTTTCAAGTGGACATTCGAACATTAGTTGACGTTCAAACGTGGTTGGGTTGGTCCAAGGTTTTCCAATTTTGCTCTAGAATATGTTGGTGTTGCATGAAAGTTTGATATTCATCACCTTTAGTCCCTTGTACAATTTATGGCATGAAATGCCATCATTTAAACTCTATTAAAGTACAATTAGTCTTAAAATAGCATAGTAATATGCTAATTTTAACTGCTAATCACCTCCTTATTACACATAACAACTTCTCCTCTTGGCTTGCCCCTAAATTTTAGCTAATTGCCACTGAGAATGTTTCATGCTCCCCCAAAAATGAATATTTGAGGTTAGATGGTAAAGGCTTCAATTTCAAGATAGGTTTTTGCTCATTCGATGGAAAGATCTTCTTGTCCTAATGTGGAAGCTTTTCAAATGTAAGAGTCCATTTTTCCACCCCATATAAACTCTTTGGTTCCCCTTGATCATCAACTTCCTCTATATCGACAATCTCCTCCTCCCCTAAGTTTAAGGTGCTCATTAGCTCCAAGTAATCCTCCACTAATGTGTCTATTCAGTTGATCTCATGTACATCTTCATCATCTCCTTGTTGGTTGCACAAGTTGAAAACATTGAAGTCCATTGTCATATTCTCGAAAGTAAGCTTCACAAGTCCATTCCTGCAATTAATCATAGCATTAAAAGTAGCAAGGAATGTCCTACCACATATGAAANTTCGAACGTGGTACTCAAGTACCTCAGAGTCTTCTTTCTTGGCTGCAACATGCCATCTTTTAGCAGTATGGGTTTCAAGTGGACATTCGAACATTAGTTGACGTTCAAACGTGGTTGGGTTGGTCCAAGGTTTTCCAATTTTGCTCTAGAATATGTTGGTGTTGCATGAAAGTTTGATATTCATCACCTTTAGTCCCTTGTACAATTTATGGCATGAAATGCCATCATTTAAACTCTATTAAAGTACAATTAGTCTTAAAAGAGCATAGTAATATGCTAATTTTAACTGCTAATCACCTCCTTATTACACATAACAACTTCTCCTCTTGGCTTGCCCCTAAATTTTAGCTAATTGCCACCGAGAATGTTTCATGCTCCCCCAAAAATGAATATTTGAGGTTAGATGGTAAAGGCTTCAATTTCAAGATAGGTTTTTGCTCATTCGATGGAAAGATCTTCTTGTCCTAATGTGGAAGCTTTTCAAATGTAAGAGTCCATTTTTCCACCCCATATAAACTCTTTGGTTCCCCTTGATCATCAACTTCCTCTATATCGACAATCTCCTCCTCCCCTAAGTTTAAGGTGCTCATTAGCTCCAAGTAATCCTCCACTAATGTGTCTATTCAGTTGATCTCATGTACATCTTCATCATCTCCTTGTTGGTTGCACAAGTTGAAAACATTGAAGTCCATTGTCATATTCTCGAAAGTAAGCTTCACAAGTCCATTCCTGCAATTAATCATAGCATTAAAAGTAGCAAGGAATGTCCTACCACATATGAAAAAAATTTGTGAGTTAGGGTTAGCAACCGAATGAGTTTCAAGCACAATAAAATCAACAGGAAAATAAAAAATTATCAACTTGGACTAAAACATCCTTAACTACTCCCCTTGGTGTTCTAATGCTTTGGTCTTCCAATTAAAGAGTGATTGGGGTTGGCTTTAACTCTTAAAGTTGGAGTTGTTGGTACACTGAGTAGGGCAAGAGGTTGACACTTGCCCCAAAATCAAGAAGAGCTTGCTCCACCCTAGAATTCCCAATTGTGATGACAATGGTGGGACATCTGATGTCTTTGAATTTTGGTGGTGTGTTTGTCCTCAAGATTGAGCTCACTTGCTTAATGAGGAATGTCTTCTTGTGAACATTCAATTTCTTCTTCACTGTGCACAAGTCCTACAAGATCTTGGCACATGACTGGATTTTCTTTATGGCATCAAGGAGTGGGATATTGATCTTAACCTGCTTGAATATCTCAATANAAAGTACAATAAGCGAAGAGCTGATCTTCACCAAAGAATAAGTGAATCACGTTCCACCTTTCATGGCTTTGGTAAAGCTCTAGAAAAGTGGGAGAGTTTCACTCCTCTAAGGAATAAGGAAGTTCAAGTAATGAAAGTGAAATACATAAACAATGAAATTAGAAGAAAGCTAGTGACTTTTCGAGGATGGCTTCCTCAACCAACAAATGGAGGGTTACTTCCTCAACTAATAAGTGGAGGGTTGTTTCCTCAACCAAGAGATGGAGTGTTGCTTTCTCAACCAGGAAATGGACTGANAACTATGTGTGGATGTGTGGTGAAGAGATGGACACATTACATGAGGATTTGGAGGCTTAAAAGTGAAAGAAATCAAGGAGGTATTGGTGTTTGCTAACATAGGCATCAGCACCCACACCATTTTGTAGTAGTACCTCAGTTTTCCTCCTTTTGGACCATGATCCGCTTTAAATCTGAAAAAGTGAAAAATATGAAAGTTGTAGATCTGGATGTCCTTTGTCATTTTTGAAAATGTGAACTCAATCGGACGGTTGGATCAACAGTTATGATGATTTTACAAAAAATGGTCTGCAGTAGAAACAATACCGACAGTTCTGCCTCTAGACTTCGGGGTACCGGTACTATCTACTGAACAGTACAAAACACCTGCAAACCATGCTCCACTTGCTTGGGGGTCCCACCATTGATTCTCCAACTTGTCCCCTGAATTCCCTTACACATTTATATGTCTTCTACACCCTAGATGAAGACTTTGGAGGCAAGGACATTAATGGGGATGGGAAAGAAGGGGGCAGCCATGATGGGTGCATGCTAAGCTATTCCAAGGCTGTCAAAAGCCATCCACTCACCTTCCATTTATTGGTGGCCTGCACACACATGCTAGGGACCACCATGGACGTAAATGCAAGGCTCACACTCCATAAATTCAGCATTCCACAAGCATTTCAAAGGTATGGCTACCTAAGCTTAGAAAATTCAAGGAAGAATAAGATGAATAGTGTAATAGGAATTTATGTTTTTGCATTTTCCTTTCCATTTCAGTTGTAGTAAGGTTTGAATATCTTGTAATCCTTATTTCTTGCATTTTAATCTTAGCTATTTCAAGTTCATTGCAAGTTTAGTTGTGTAACTTAGAATCTACCATTGTTGTATGAGTTTTTTCACTTCAAGTTTTTCTTAAAATGGGTATTGCATATTTTCTTCTTAGTTTAAGTTTTCTTGCATTAAGTTGAGTTCTAATCTTCATTTCAATATTATGTCTATTTACATTATGCATTTCCTTCTTGCTTTCATGAGTAGCTAGAGTTTAAGTTGGCTAATCCAAGGGAGACCTCCTCTTGGGCATGCCATTTCAACTCATTTTCTTTCCTCCTCTCCGTGTACGATGGTTCGGTTTGACTAGGTTGAGAGTGGATGGGGTTGTGAGTCTTTGATATTCCATAGGCCTGATCACGGTTTACGCTTGGATCCTCACCATCTCATCCCTAGCTTCCCATGAATCAATCGTTCATCTATGTACCATTGGAGGAAGGTTTCGAGTTGAGTTGGGATTCCCATTGGAATGACCTCTTTGGATTTGTCAACACTTGTTTTCTTGCATTTTCATTAAGAACAAAACTCACCAAAACCAACTACAAGATTTTACACTTTTTCTTTTGTTCACAAAATCACTTTCACACACTTGAATTTTCCTTCCCTGAGGAGACGACGTTCAAATAATTTTTCAAGTAAAACACGACACTCAAAAGAATCCTTGTGCTGGGGGAGCACTTGTTCACACACACACTTCACATTTCTTTCTTTCCACCATTATTTCGTTGCACCATCTTTTGCATCATTCCGAGGGAGAGTGACACTCCCCCATTCCTATAAGCCATACACAATTGAGGGATGATGTTTAGAGGTTAGGAACAACAACGGAAACTATCAAGAATTTTTGGCGCCATTGCCGAGGAAGGTTAAGCATCGAGTTCGAAGGTGATTTTGGGATGGCATAGGTAAGTCTCGTGATTTTCATCATGGGCCAAGGTATGTTGTCTAACTTGTATATATTATTGTTGTAGTTTGTGTTTGGTATTATGTTTCTTAATTTTTATGAAAATATATCAAATGCCCAAAATTTTGAAAATGTGTGTGAGATTTGTGATTAGTATGGGCACATCACTAGAGAGTGCCCAATAAATGTCCCTTATTTTGAAAATGTTTGTGAGATTTGTGGTGAGTATGGACACATCACTAGTGAGTGCCCAATAAATGCCCCTTATTTTGAAAACGTTTGTGAGATTTGTGGTGAGTACGGACACATGACTAGTTAATGCCCAATAAATTATCCGGTTTATGACTTTGCATGCGAAGGTTCAAATTCAAATTTGGCCTCCAAAAATTTTTACTCCAATCGCTATGTTACACCGAGTTATGGTTGGGAGAATGAACCTTATAATTTTTCATCCAATCTCACACCACCAAATGAATTTTGCCACTATCTAACATATGAGAACTCAACCGAAGAAGAATTGGAAAATATTTTGTTCAATTTTATGCAATACCAAATGGAATTCCATGCCCAAATAACCCAACAACTTTCTGCAATTAGAGATGGACT
The DNA here is from genome assembly GCA_963454935.2 of Ilex paraguariensis. NCBI lineage: Eukaryota > Viridiplantae > Streptophyta > Magnoliopsida > Aquifoliales > Aquifoliaceae > Ilex > Ilex paraguariensis. The sequence continues at coordinate 242,831 of CAUOFW020001436.1, forward strand.
TAAGACATTGACTAATGCTATTATTTATGTGCATGAAGAACAACATCTTGAACATAGTCAATGTATTGAGGATGATCATCTCAATGAAATGCATATTGATGTTGAATCTCCCACCACTCTAGATTGTGAAAAATTTGATGAAGTTATTATCTCACATGAGGCTAATGAGCCCAAGGTCATTTTGTCATCTTTGAGTGTTGTTGAGATTCACATTTCTCAACTTGGGGAGGGCATTGAAATGGAGTTAGGTGCAGAAACGTTTGAAGAGAAATTGCATACTCCATTGTTGGAATTGCATAAACTTGCCTATACCTCGGTTCCGTTGAGAATTTTGAGTCAACATCCTGTCTATGTTTGGATTGATGGTTTAAGAAGGGCATTTATACAACAAAAAAAAAATAAAATAAAAAAAATCAATGGGCAAAAGCTCATATCCGAATTGAAGCCGGATTGACATGTGCCATTTTTGTTTTATTTTCATGTACATAGTAATTAGACTTATTTTATTGTTATATTTTTCTTCTCTTGATGTTGTAGTGTAGAAATTATTTACCTCTCCCTAATTTGGACTCATTTCATTTTGCGAATCACAGTAGAAAATCTGATTCCATATCATGTGCAAGTTTAAGTTAGGGGGTGCAATCAAATGTTTTTGCTTTCCCTTTAATGTGTATGCAAAAAAAAAAAAGAAAAAGAAAAATGGGGTATCTTATTTCTCATGTCACTTTCATTTTTCTCATTTCATGATTCCTTGTGCATTGAGGACAATGCATAGTTCAAGTTGGGGGGGTAAGGTGCACCATTTACATTTTTCACTATTTTTTGTATAGAATAATGGGAAATATGAAAATTTTGGACAATTTTTTTGAAATGTATCCAATATTGAACTATATTCCCCTACCCCAATTGTTGTGGGAGTTGTGATAATTTGATCTTCATTTTGAACTTTGAATACATGAACACATTATAGAAGTTATATCCTATTGCTAAGAGTATCACATACTTGCTTACTTTTGAACTCAACCATAAGTGCACCATGAACTTATAATTTTGATAATTTATGGATTGAGTTCACATTTAGTGCTTGACATGAATAGTGGAGATGAGTAAGAACCTATGTGAGCTTTAATGATAATCCTTTTTTGNTGCTAAGAGTATCACATACTTGCTTACTTTTGAACTCAACCATAAGTGCACCATGAACTTATAATTTTGATAATTTATGGATTGAGTTCACATTTAGTGCTTGACATGAATAGTGGGGATGAGTAAGAACCTGTGTGAGCTTTAATGGTAATCCTTTTTCGGAGGGAACTTACATTTACTCGAGGAACAATTTTTCAAATTTCAAATTTGTTAAATAATCTCATTATGCTTGTTTTGGTTCAGTGTATTTGAGTAGTTGATTGACTTTGTCTTGAAATGCAATGTGCTCTCCCATGCTTATTTGGAAATGATCTTAGGCCATCTTTGAAATGCTTTGAGTGTTAGCTTTTTTCTTGTGAATTATATCTCTAGTGACATGTTTCAGCCTTATTTGAAATTCATTTCTATGGCACAAATTTGACCAAGCCAAAGCAAAATGATATAAATATNTCCTTTCTATGTTTGGATTGATGGTTTAAGAAGGGCATTTATACAACAAAAAAAAAATTAAAATAAAAAAAATCAATGGGCAAAAGCTCATATCCGAATTGAAGCCGGATTGACATGTGTTATTTTTGTTTTATTTTCATGTACATAGTAATTAGACTTATTTTATTGTTATATTTTTCTTCTCTTGATGTTGTAGTGTAGAAATTATTTACCTCTCCCTAATTTGGACTCATTTCATTTTGCGAATCACAGTAGAAAATCTGATTCCATATCATGTGCAAGTTTAAGTTAGGGGGTGCAATCAAATGTTTTTGCTTTCCCTTTAATGTGTATGCAAAAAAAAAAAAGAAAAAGAAAAATGGGGTATCTTATTTCTCATGTCACTTTCATTTTTCTCATTTCATGATTCCTTGTGCATTGAGGACAATGCATAGTTCAAGTTGGGGGGGTAAGGTGCACCATTTACATTTTTCACTATTTTTTGTATAGAATAATGGGAAATATGAAAATTTTGGACAATTTTTTTGAAATATATCCAATATTGAACTATATTCCCCTACCCTAATTGTTGTGGGAGTTGTGATAATTTGATCTTCATTTTGAACTTTGAATACATGAACACATTATAGAAGTTATATCCTATTGCTAAGAGTATCACATACTTGCTTACTTTTGAACTCAACCATAAGTGCACCATGAACTTATAATTTTGATAATTTATGGATTGAGTTCACATTTAGTGCTTGACATGAATAGTGGGGATGAGTAAGAACCTGTGTGAGCTTTAATGGTAATCCTTTTTCGGAGGGAACTTACATTTACTCGAGGAACAATTTTTCAAATTTCAAATTTGTTAAATAATCTCATTATGCTTGTTTTGGTTCAGTGTATTTGAGTAGTTGATTGACTTTGTCTTGAAATGCAATGTGCTCTCCCATGCTTATTTGGAAATGATCTTAGGCCATCTTTGAAATGCTTTGAGTGTTAGCTTTTTTCTTGTGAATTATATCTCTAGTGACATGTTTCAGCCTTATTTGAAATTCATTTCTATGGCACAAATTTGACCAAGCCAATGCAAAATGATATAAATATACCTCACTTTGGTTGTTCCTAGAGCTGAGTATGAATTATCATAAAAGAGAAGGAAGTATGGCGAAAACTCAACAAAAGGGATGAATGAAGTTGAATTCAAAGAGTTGAACGGAAAAAAAAACATTTCAAGAAAAGGAGAAAAAGGGGTGAAAAGAAGAAAAGAGGACAAAACAAAAAGGAAAATATTAAGGAAAATAGAGAAAAAAAAGAGTGAAGTGATGGTGTTGATTGAAAATCCCATAGAAAGGGAGATTTTTTTGAAATAAACGTCATGCACCCGAAACAACCCTCTTTGTTATCCCACATCCTTTGTTCATGTACCTGGATATCTTCCCAAGGCCTCATTACAACCTATGAAAGTCCTAAATGATCTAGAGAAGCATTGGGGATGCATACTTTTAAATAAAAAAGAGAAGTTGGTTTTGCTATGTAATGCCCTAGCATTCGTTTCATGAGATTATGCCAAGGTTGTTTTAGTTTTATGCATACTTCGGTTTGTGCATAATATTCTATCTCGCATATACACATGGAGAGCATGCTAGGATAATCATAGTGTGATTCTTTGTTGAGAGAAACCCTTGGTGAGTTTTTGCATCAAAGCTGAATTTGAATAGCTAAGTGAATGTGAATTCTATTGAGTAAATGCTTAAATTACATATTCATTTCACACACACACGTGTTTTGAAAGGAAATGTGTAGCTGTATACTCTAGAATAGCATTTAAAGCTATGATGTGTTTCATGTGTGATTAGTTCGGGTGTGTCGAACAAAGTTATTGTTGACATCCCAATGCCAGTTAAGATAAGGGAATATGCTTTAAATATTGGATACTAGGCAAAGAAGTTTGAAGGTAACTTATTTGGAAACCTTCACGAGACAAAACTCGTCCATTAGGGATCACCTAGGGGTTTAAAGGCTTGTTGCATATGCTAAATGCAATTGTGAAATTAGTATAGGTTTATATTTGTTTGCTTAGTTTTTATATTTTGTTTGCTGGGGATGAGCAAAGCTTAAGTTGGGGGGTGTGATGAGCACATAATATTACATATTTGAAGGCCCCATTACATGCATTTTAACTCAACTTTTGCATTTAAGTACTAAGAGTTAGCCAAAGTTGTCAGTAATGTTGCAGGTAATTATAGCATAAATGATGGATTTTAGAACCTTGCAACTTTGTGTGGATGTGTGGTGAAGAGATGGACACATTACATGAGAATTTGGAGGTTTAAAAGTAAAAGAAATCAAGGAGGTATTAGTGTTTGGTAACGTAGGCATCAGCACCCATACCATTTTGTAGTTGATTCCCATTGGAATGACCTATTTGGATTAGCCAACACTTGTTTTTTTGCATTTTCATTAAGAAGAAAACTCACCAAAACCAACTACAAGATTTTACAAGTTTTCTTTTGTTCACAAAATCACTTTCACACACTTGAACTTTCCTTCCCTAAGGAGACGACCTCTGAATACTTTTTCAAGTAAACACGACACTCAAAAGACTCCTTGCGCTTGGGGAGCACTTTTGTTCACACACACTTCGCATTTCATTCATTCCACCATTATTCCATTGCACCATCTCTTGCATCATTACGAGGGAGAATGATACTCCCACATTCCTATAATCTATACATAATTGAGGGATGATGTTTATAGGTTAGGAACAACAATGGAAACTATCAAGCATTAGCCACCTTCATGGGTGGCTTCAAACGATTGGGAAAAGGAGCTAGGATGGGACATGCAAGCACATTCAAATCATCAACATTTTTTTCTTTTTCACTCACCTCACCCCCCTCGAAGTCACCTTTAGTATCTTTCTCTTTTGGCAATATGGCTTTGGGTGAGAGTTTTGACACAATGATTTTGTCTATTTGTTTTCCACTCTGAAGGATGGTGACTGCCTTGAGTTGCTCATAACTCTCTTTAGTGGGTTCGGATGACTCAATGACATATTGGCCTCTAGGGTTTTCTTGCGGTTAAGTAGGGAATTTCCCCTTCTCTTATTGTGACGTCTCTGTGGCATTTGTCAACTTTGTGATTTGGGTCCGAATGTCATTAAAAGCTGCAGCGACTTGGTTGTTGATGGTGGTTTGGCTTTGTATAAATTGATGCCCCACATCCTCTAAGTTCCTCTAATGGGGAGGTTGGTAAGTGGATGGGTTGGATGGTCCTTGTTGACCAAAGTTTTGTGGAGGCAGGTTTTGTGAATACCCTTGTGGATTAAACCGGGGGTATTGAGAGCTAGACACTTGACCTTAGCCAGGATATTGATTTTTCTTAGGAGGCATGGGAGGTGAATATGCACTANCTCTAATGGGGAGGTTGGTAAGTGGATGGGTTGGATGGTCCTTGTTGACCAAAGTTTTGTGGAGGCAGGTTTTGTGAATACCCTTGTGGATTAAACTGGGGGTATTGAGAGCAAGACACTTGACCTTAGCCAGGATATTGATTTTTCTTAGGAGGCATGGGAGGTGAATATGCACTAGAACCATGGGGAATGGAGTTCTCATTCTTCCAGCTAAAATTTGGGTTGTTACTCCAACCCAGATTGTAAGTGTTTGAGTGCAGGGAGAATGATTGCCTCATTTGGTTAAAGGCATTGACTTGCTCATTGTACACTTCCTTAACCACCGGAATATTAGGGCACTCTGATATGGAATGCTCTACACTCTCACAAATTGNTTGAATTTTCGATGTTGCAGGTAATTATAGCATAAATGATGGATTTTAGAACCTTGCAACTTTGTGTGGATGTGTGGTGAAGAGATGGACACATTACATGAGAATTTGGAGGTTTAAAAGTAAAAGAAATCAAGGAGGTATTAGTGTTTGGTAACGTAGGCATCAGCACCCACACCATTTTGTAGTTGATTCCCATTGGAATGACCTATTTGGAGCCAACACTTGTTTTTTTGCATTTTCATTAAGAAGAAAACTCACCAAAACCAACTACAAGATTTTACACGNTGAGCAAAATTCCTCAATCTTTGCAAATTTGGACACCTTGCGTCTCTTATTGACCTTAAGACTCTCCACTTTCTGAGACAACTTGGCAATTTTGGAAAGTAAGTCTTTCAGGTCCCGCAAATCATACATTCCCCCTCCCGCTAGGTTGATTACTATCCGGAGAAGACCTCGGTACATCAGAGGAATCCGTGATATCCCAAGATTGTGCATTTTGTTTCAGAACTACCATTGCACATCATGTCAATGAATTATCGATGGCCTAGTGTAATCCCTTCTTAGAAGAAACTCACCAATTGTCCTAATTCAAAACCATGATGTGGAATGGATTGTAGCAATTCCTAGTAGTGATCCCAACAGTGATAAAATTGCTCATTTGGGCTTTTCTGAAAGGTTTTTGATTTGCTTTTTAAAAGTGGTGGTTTTAGACACCGAAAAAAATTTGTTCAAAACCTCGTANGCATTTTGTTTCAGAACTACCATTGCACATCATGTCAATGAATTATCGATGGCCTAGTGTAATCCCTTCTTAGAAGAAACTCACCAATTGTCCTGATTCAAAACCATGATGTGGAATGGATTGTAGCAATTCCTAGTAGTGATCCCAACAGTGATAAAATTGCTCATTTGGGCTTTTCTGAAAGGTTTTGGATTTGCTTTTTAAAAGTGGTGGTTTTAGACACCGGAAAAAATTTGTTCAAAAACTCGGAAAGCATTTGTGCCCAAGAGGTTATGGATCAAGGCCTCAAGGAATTCAACCACTATTTGGATTTGTCCTTAATGGAAAAGGGATACAATTTCAAGCGAGGTATGCCTTCCATAGCATGATTAGTGTGGAAGTTCGCAACTATATCCTTAAATTCCTTATTATGCAAATAAGGATTCTCTCTTTCAATTTCGTGGAATTGAGGAAGTAGTTGTAAGATTTCTGGCTTAACTAGGAAGGCATGAGCTTGGACAAGGGAGTGGTGCTACGAGTGGGTTGAAGGTAATCCCTCATTGACCTCTTCGGAGGATCAATTTGGATGTTATTCCTTCATTCCTGTGCGGGAAGTGCATTCTAGGGTTTGGAATTCTTGGGTTTTGCACTCCACCTCCCCTTGGGACATTCACATTGGCACCTAAATCCTTAAAGTTATCANTTCGCAACTATATCCTTAAATTCCTTATTATGCAAATAAGGATTCTCTCTTTCAATTTCGTGGAATTGAGGAAGTAGTTGTAAGATTTCTGGCTTAACTAGGAAGGCATGAGCTTGGACAAGGGAGTGGTGCTACGAGTGGGTTGAAGGTAATCCCTCAATGACCTCTTCGGAGGATCAATTTGGATGTTATTCCTTCATTCCTGTGCGGGAAGTGCATTCTAGGGTTTGGAATTCTTGGATTTTGCACTCCACCTCCCCTTGGGACATTCACATTGGCACCTAAATCCTTAAAGTTATGATCAACATCTTCGAGTAGGTCTTGGTCAACATTCCTGTTGGGGCCTAAAGGTTGTCTAACCAATCTATTGTGGTCGTCCCATCCCCACATATAGAAAAATATTTTACAAATGAAAAGATAAATAAACAAAAGTATATACATGGAGCAATGTACCTCGGCCCGTGATGAAAATCATGAGACTTACCTCGGTTGTTTGAAAATCACCTTCTAAATTCAACGTTTTACCATCCCTGACAACGGTGCCAAAAATGCTTTAATAATTTCGTCATTCCTAATCTCTGAACATGAACCCTCAATGTGTGTATACCATGCAAGAAATGGGAAAACGTGTGTGTGAATGAAATATGTGTGTGTGTACGAAACTGCTCCCCAAGCGCAGAGAGACTTTTAAGTGTCGTGTTTACTTGAAATTGGTATTCCAAGGTTGTATCCTCAAGAATGGAAGATGAATTGTGTTGAAGGTGATTTTGTGAAAATAAAAAAAGTGTAAAAATCTTTTAAATATATGTTTGGATGAGTTGTGTTCTTTATGTAGTGAAATGGAAACAAGTGTTGGCTAATCCAAAGAGGTCATTCCAATGGGAATGCCAAATCAACTCAAGACATTCCTCCAATGGTGCCTAGATGTTTAATTGATTACTAGGAAGCGAGGGATTAAAATGGTGGTGAGGATTCAAGCATACCTTGTGGCAAGTCTACAGTGTATCAAGAACTCACAACCATGTCCACACTCAACCTAGTCAAACCAAACCGTCTTACACTACGAGGAGGAATGAAAAAAGAGTGATTTAGCATGGAACTCTCCCTTGGATTAGTCAACTTAAAGCTTAGCTACTCATATTTAACGCAAGAACATACATACAGTAAAGAGACATTGTGAAGAAATGAAGATTGGTACTCAAGTTAATGCAAGAAAAGTTAAACTACGAAGTAGTGCATTAAACACCCATTTTAAAAACTTGAAATGAAGAAAACTCAATACAACAATGGTAGAATCTAAAGGGTGTAACTAAACTTGCAATGTACTTGAAATAAATGACATTAAAGGCAATAAATGAATCTTACAAAGAGTATTACAGAAGATTACAAGTGAAATGGGTAGGAGAAATGAAAAAAGCTAACTTCTCTCTCTAAAACTATGTCTTCCTCCTTGAGCTTCTCTATTCAATGCTCTATAATGCTGAATAATGTGAAGTGATACTTGCATTTTCGTCCATGTAGGTGCTATAGCCTGTGTGTGAGGCATTTCATCAATGGGTGGCTGAGTTGATGCCTTGAATAGGCTAGGACAAGCCTAGCTTGTCACTTCCCAAGCTTCCCTCTTTTCTATCTTCCTCATTAATGCTTGAGCCTCCAAAATCTAAGCTTAGGCAAAGGGAGGCATGTGTGTGTGTAAAAGATGTTAGGGGACAAGTGGGAGAATCATATGTGGGACCCCTAAGTGGCAGAGCTTGAATTATAGGCTGTCAGGAATTTCTTGGCAAAACCTTTCAGAAGAGGTCGATAGAAACCTGTCAGAAGGTTTATACAGGAACAAAGAAGAAAATTGTCCAGTGGCCTAAACCTTCTGGAAGGTCGATGTAAACCTTCCGAAAGGTTTTGGCAGTGCATAGGCAAACCAAGTGAAAACCTTCTATAAAGTTTTGGTAGGGCGTTAGGCAGTTCAAAGTGCAGACCTTCTGGAAGGTTTATGACCCAACCTTCTGGNATGCCAAATCAACTCAAGACATTCCTCCAATGGTGCCTAGATGTTTAATTGATTACTAGGAAGCGAGGGATTAAAATGGTGGTGAGGATTCAAGCATACCTTGTGGCAAGTCTACAGTGTATCAAGAACTCACAACCATGTCCACACTCAACCTAGTCAAACCAAACCGTCTTACACTACGAGGAGGAATGAAAAAAGAGTGATTTAGCATGGAACTCTCCCTTGGATTAGTCAACTTAAAGCTTAGCTACTCATATTTAACGCAAGAACATACATACAGTAAAGAGACATTGTGAAGAAATGAAGATTGGTACTCAAGTTAATGCAAGAAAAGTTAAACTACGAAGTAGTGCATTAAACACCCATTTTAAAAACTTGAAATGAAGAAAACTCAATACAACAATGGTAGAATCTAAAGGGTGTAACTAAATGTGCAATGTACTTGAAATAAATGACATTAAAGGCAATAAATGAATCTTACAAAGAGTATTACAGAAGATTACAAGTGAAATGGGTAGGAGAAATGAAAAAAGCTAACTTCTCTCTCTAAAACTATGTCTTCCTCCTTGAGCTTCTCTATTCAATGCTCTATAATGCTGAATAATGTGAAGTGATACTTGCATTTTCGTCCATGTAGGTGCTATAGCCTGTGTGTGAGGCATTTCATCAATGGGTGGCTGAGTTGATGCCTTGAATAGGCTAGGACAAGCCTAGCTTGTCACTTCCCAAGCTTCCCTCTTTTCTATCTTCCTCATTAATGCTTGAGCCTCCAAAATCCAAGGTTAGGCAAAGGGAGGCATGTGTGTGTGTAAAAGATGTTAGGGGACAAGTGGGAGAATCATATGTGGGACCCCTAAGTGGTAGAGCTTGAATTATAGGCTGTCAGGCATTTCTTGGCAAAACCTTTCAGAAGAGGTCGATAGAAACCTTTCAGAAGGTTTATACAGGAACAAAGAAGAAAATTGTCCAGTGGCATAAACCTTCTGGAAGGTCGATGTAAACCTTCCGAAAGGTATTGGCAGTGCATAGGCAAACCAAGTGAAAACCTTCTAGAAAGTTTTGGTAGGGCGTTAGGCAGTTCAAAGTGCAGACCTTCTGGAAGGTTTATGACCCAACCTTCTAGAAGGTTTGTGACCCAACCTTCTGGAAGGTTTTCATCCAATTTGCCTTTTTCTTGGTTTCTTCACCTTCCAATCCTTCCTTTAAGCTATTCCTTCAACTCCATTGTCTTTAAACACTTCAATGGGGACTTAACTCAAGCCATTTTCAATTCTTCACTTACAGTCACGTATGATTTCATTAAAGAGTAGATTAAACGCATTTCTCCCCAAATTCACAACAAACGCAAGTACAAAAGAGCATAACAAGTGTATAAACTATGCAATATTTTGTGCTAATCAGTATACAAATGTAGTATACAATTGCAATTACCATATCCTGTTCAACATATCCTGAGCATATTATGAACAACTTTAATGTCTATCAACATTTGTTCATTTCTCAATTGTCAATTATATCATAAGCATATAATCACAATCCACAACATCACCAAGCATATTATATCATTTTTATCCAAATAGAATACTTAATCATTCAAGGCATTTTGTCAAACACCAATAAGGCACAAAATTATGTAAACACATAGCATGCTCATTTCATCACATTTCTCATGAAATTACAAGCAAAAAATTTCCTCAAAACCAATCATGGAAAATTGCTTCAAACATGTTTGTATATCCATTTTCCATACTCTAGTTACACTAGGAGTGTGTTAAACAAGAAATTTTATCTCTAATCATTCTACACATTGATATACAACCCGAGGTTGAAAATAAACGTAGTTAGGAAANGTGTGTTAAACAAGAAATTTTATCTCTAATCATTCTACACATTGATATACAACCCGAGGTTGAAAATAAACGTAGTTAGGAAATGAATCCTCTTGAAGTGTAATTGTAAAACCTGGGTAAATTTAAATTTTTATAGAAAGAGGGCAAAATAGTAATTAGCCACTACGGTAGGGGTTGAAAAACTGAAATTTTTTAGAACTCAGATGCTAAAATAGTCCTCAACGTTGGATTCATCTCGCGAAATCTAGTTACCAAATTAATTTTCATTGAATTTTGAGACGGACAAATTTTTTGCGTTTTACACGGCGAGCAAGTGTCATGTGACTTAAATAAATGAGAACAGAAATTAAATTGTGAAAAATAGAAAATAATTTAAAGTTAGTTCAAATAAAAGTATTTTGAACTTGAAATTGGATGAAATATAATTATTTCAGGACGAAATCGGACCTAGCAATGGAGGACCTGTGGTGCAATGAAGGCCAAGTATTCAAGGGGTGTAAATAGGGAAGAAAAATCAGATATCTCCCCATTTACCCATCAGATTTTGTTGGAGAGAAAGAGAGGGAAAATGGAGGATTTTCTCCAACTTCCCTCTATGATCTACAACTCTACATTTGGCGAATCGACTCGAGCCAAGAATCAAAGTTCATCTATGCTTCAAGGGCTACGCCTACGTACCAAAATGGATAGATTTTGACAAAGTTCAAAAGATGGAATTTGGGGAAATCATGGGCTACGACTTGATTTGGGTTCTTGAAGGTTTCTACCATTGTTTTTACGCTTTAAGAGGTAGGGCTCATTTACTAATTAGGTTTATTTCAAACCTAGGATTGATAAATGGAATGGGTAGGGTGTTAGAGATGAAATCTCATGTATGGCACTTACCTATAGTAGCAAAAATGTAAAAAATGGATATAAGAATGGGTAAATTCAATTCTAGCATGAATTGAGTTGTTGAAATTACTTGTGATTTCTTTACAAATGTGGTAAATTGGGGCATATTATGTGTTACATGATTTGATGCCTTAAATGATATATGTGGGTGTTTGATAAAATGCCTATGTGAATTAAGTGTGTTATTTACATTGATTATGTTACAACATGCTTGGGATTGAGGTTGGGAAATGTTGGTATATGCATTATGATATATTGACATTGAGGTTGTTGATGGTGATTGTGTTCTTATGATGTAATTAAGATGTTGTTCATAATGTGCTCATGACATATTGAACATGATATTGGAAATGCAATTGTACATTACATTTGTATATGCACGAAAAACATCGCATTCATAGGCATGTGACATGAGTGTTGGATGCTTGGGTTATTTCCCCGTTGTCCCTAATCTCTGAATACGAATCCTCAAATGTGTGTATGGCTTATATGTGTGGGTGAGTGTCATTCTCACTCGGGTTCAATGCAAGAAATAGGGAAACGGGTGTGTGGAATGAACAAAATGTGTGTGTGTGTGCAAAATTGCTCCCTAGGCATTGTAACGCCCCAAATTCCCCCTTGGACGGCATTACAATCTAAATCCATTCACATCATGAGAACAACTAATAAAATCCATCAATAAAGAAATTTCATTCATCAAATATAATATTTACAACATCATTCCCAAACAAATATGCCAAAACATGGCTATTATATCCCAAAAGAATCACATTTAAACTTGTAGCGGAATATAACAAAAGATTATTCTTTACATAATCTCAAAAGAAATTTCATAGTCTATCACCTAGGAGAGTATAACCTTAAGCATCCACAACAGGATCCACGGGCCTGTCTAGCGGAGCTTCTCAACGCACCTGCTCATTGACTCCGACCTCCTCATCTAACACGTAATCTGAAAAATATATTGTTTGTAGGGGGTGAGCACTAAGCTCTGTAACAACATTCCTCCCAAATTCGAACAAGATTTAGAAAACGTATAAAGCAAGTAGGCCTCATTTTGCAAATATCATATATCAATTTTTGAAATAATACCAACACATTTCAACGGATCTCAAGTTTATGCAATAACAATAATTTAAATGAATAGTAAAATGAATTTCCCAACAATAAACCATTTTCAACCATAAACCATTTCCCACAAATTCTTGTAGAGTCTCATACCTCCACAAGCTCTTGTAGGAAATCATTTCCACTCAATAACAATAATCGTTCAATAGTGTCATCCCATATTCTCATGTATATTGGTTGCTTCCCATTAATCTGCAAAACGACTCTACCTCGTTCACCCAATCATAACCACACAAACCACTTTAGGAAGGGTGTATACCAACTCCCACGGCATTGACGAATCCTTCCCAGGAAAGGTATACCATCTCTCAGCCTCGAACTTACGTGAACAATAGTGGTTGCTCAAACAAAAAAAAAACCACTACAAGTGTTAGAAAACCATCTCACCCCCACTAGGTTAGACTAACCTCTAACATTCTAGGGCAATGCTCGAATGCAATTCATGTCCATCACAACAACCATACAAGAGATGCAATTCCAACCAAATTCTCAAATCATAAGTAAATCATAAATCCCCAATTTCATAGGCATTTTTCCAATAGAACAATTTAAGAAATTAAGCAAGAGATCATCACAAATACTATTTTATTACTCAACACAAAGCACTAGGGTTTTGAACTCAAGAGTAAAGGAATAATCAAGAGAAAAATCAATCTCTTTTGAAAACTAGGGTTTTATGACAAGAAAAGAAATCTCATGGTCATATAACCATAGCTTTGTTTAAAACATGGTAATGATTGCAAAAATCTGAAGGAATCATGATTTCATAGCATATACATATGATTAAAAGTGGAAACATAAATACACATACATGCCCTAGCCTCAATGGACAAGAATGGAAGGAACCCCTACCTTGGTGTTCTTGAAAAACTAGGGTTTTTGATTTTCTTGAAGTGGAAATCCCCTTTGATCTTGTGTTTTTCTCTTCCTTTCTTCCTCTCTAAGGTTTTCTAGGGTTAGAAAGGTTGAAATGGAGCTAATGGAGGCGTCATTATGTATTTATAGGGTGAAAGGGGACCCTAGATCACGACTTAAAATTTTTGGAACTTACAGAGCGTACTGATTCGCAGTACTAGTACGGTATGCCCTCTGGACAGCAGAGTACCGGTACACTGTACCGGTGCGGTTTGTCTAGTTTTGCCCTCTTCCTCTATTTTTCTTTTCAAATTAATTCCAAACCCTTCCAAAATCAACCCAAACTTTTACAACCTACATTTGTACATCAAACATAGTTGGTATAAGTTCTATTGCAAACGGTTTCATATATTTACAAGTCAAAAATAAGTTTGAACTAAATATTTACTCGATTCTACACTATTAACATTTTCTATGGTTATAACCTATACGGTTCATTCCTATGCCATCACATATATTAAATTACCAACCAATTTGTACCATTATATTACTATAAACATGTGGGAGTTTACAAGCATAGAGAAAATCTTGCAATGTCGTATTTTACTTGGAATTAGTATTCCAATGTCGTCTTCTCAGGGAAGGAAAGTTTAAGTCTGTGAAGATGATTTTTTGAAAATGTAAAAGTGTAAAATCTTTTGAGTTTTGTGTTTGGTGAGTTGTGTTTTTGATTAAAATGAAATGGAAGCAAGTGTGGGCGAATCCAAAGAGGTCATTCCAATGGGAATGCCAAATCAACTTAAGACCTTCCTCCAATGGTGTCTAGATGTTTGATTGATCCATAGGAAGTGCAGGACTAAAATGGAGGTGAGGATTCAAGCATACACGGTGACAAATCTACGGTGTATCAAGAACTCACAATCATGTCCATGCTCAACCTAGTCAAACCAAATCAATGTATACTATGAGGAGGAAAGAAAATTAGTTGAAATAGCACACTCAAGAGGAGTTCTCTCATGGATTAGCCAACTTCAAATCTAGCTACTTATAATAAAAGGAAAGGCATGCATACTATAAAGGGACATGATGAATAAATGAAACATGAAACTAGTATTAATGCAAGAAAAGAGTTAAACTACAAGAGAAATAACATTCTTACCAAAATGGAAAAGTTGCAAAGAAAACCCAGTTGTAAATATTGAAATGCAAGAACATGGAATTAAACTTGAAATATAAGAGATTAAAGTACTAGAAATGAAGATTGCAAGTGAAATACAACTTACTACCACTGAAATGGGTGAATAAAATACAAAAATCTAAGCTTTATCTCTCTAAACTTCATCTTCTTCCGTGAAACTTCTCTCTCTAAAACTACTCCTAAGCTTAGGTAGCCTCTTCTTTCTAGGGCTTGTGTGAATGCTGAATATATGGTGTGTGTGAGACTTCAAATTTCATCCATGAGGCTCCTCATAGCCTGTGTGTAGGCTTCCCATCAATAGGAGGTGAGTTGATTGGCTTTAGATAGGCTAGAACAAGCCTAATCGGCACCCGCAATGCCACCATCTTCCTCTATCCTCTTTTCCCATCCTCCGTCTTCCAAGGCTGACTTTGGGGTGTATGAGGCATGTAAATATGTAGAATATGTCAGGGGACAAGTGGGAGAATCATAGGTGGGACCCCTAAGCAAATGGAGCATGAGTTGCAGGCTTTCTAAGCATTATGGACAAAACCTTCTAGAAGGTCGATGCAAACCTTTTGGAACATTTATTCCAGTAGGCTAAACCTTGTGGAAGGTGCTATCTCAGGACCAATTTTCATACAATTGTCATAACTTTTGAATCTATTGTCTGATTGAGCTGAAATTTTGACACCATATAAAGGACATCCAAATCTACAACTTTCATGTTTTGTACATTTTTAGATTGGAAGTGAATCATGGTCAAAAATTGGAAACACAGAGGTACTATGTCAAAATATGGAAAACAATGGGCTAAACCTTCTGGAAGGTTTATGGTCAAACCTTCCAGAAGGTTTTCATCCAAATTGCATTTTTCTTGGTTTCTTCACCTTCCAAGCCTCCCAATGCACATGTAATGTATCCATCTCTTCACCACTCATCCACACTTGGTTGGAGGGTTCTGAAAGCCATCATTTACGCTATGATTGCCTGCAACATCAAAATTTCCACATTATTCACAACTTCGTCTAACTCTAAGTAATTAAATACAAACATGAGTTAAAATGGATGTAATGAGGCCATTAAATATGTAATATTACATGCTCATCATTGGACCTAAGTCCAGTTGAGTTGCTCAATTTCATGAAAAACTTATGTCGGGTATGGCAAGAAGGGCTAGATTCTCCCTCGGGTGCAAGACTCAGTTACTGATTTATACACATTCGTCAGTGCAAGTCCAAAAAAGTATATCGGTGTGTAGAACCAGCGGTGAGACACCAAAATTCGTTTACCCAACAAAGATACATGGTTTGTTTTTAAAAAGTTCATTAGATGTGTGACATCAATGGCAAGGGCTTAGAATGCCCGGATTCATACACATAGCATTGCATGGATTATGTGAGCCAGTAAAGGCTTGGGTTGAGTTGCATGTGTGAGTCTCATCTCGTATCATGGCATTGAATAAAGGATTCCATTGTTGAATTGCATATTCTTGAATGGAGTAATTGTTGATTGCGATTTGCATGTGAACAATTCAGATGCATGTAGGTTGGGGAGTAGCCTCTTTAGGAAATACCCTATTGAGCATGACTCACCCTTTATAGGGACAACATTTCAGGTGCGGGACATAAGCCGGTGGATGACTCTCGTTCAGGCCCTCATTGATGAAGAAAAGCCAAAATGTGGCTTTTAAATTATATTTTGTAAATCTAATATGTTATTTAGGTTTTGGGCATGTAATGTAATGTAAAGGGATTCTAATCGAACTCATATGAACTATATTTGTTTAAATTTGATGTTATATGAGTGTGGGCTGAGGATGTACATGGTTGGAATGAATTGGAATTGAAATTTGACTCTCGTTCAAGCGCTCACCGGGAAGACCTGCTGGTAGAACAATGAGTTCTTCTACCAGTAGAATGTTGAGTTTGCTGGTAGAACATTTATGGTGAGTTTTCCTACTGATAGAACGCTGATATTCCTACCAGTAGAAATTTTCCAGTAGGATTTCCTACCGGTAAAGCTCTGAGTTCTTCTACTAGTAGGTTTTCCTTAAATTTCAAAAATGTAAAATACTTTTGCTATGCCTTTGGGTCTTGGATTCTTTTGTTCAAATGATATAAATGGACAATAAATAAAAATAAATTGATGTATATTGGACCTTGGAGGGGTCATGTGATTGAAATGTACACAGGTATTGTGTTTGGGAGTGCCTGATACAAGGGCAGACTCTGTCCAAATGTTATGTTGCTTATGATCCTGGTGAAGGGAATGTTATTGCTGTGATTTTGGTTTCAGCGATACTTATGAGTACTTTCACAGATTGATGGGTGATCAATGATTGACAAAGGACCCCTAATTTTAGGGGCTTCATAGCTTGGTATCAAAGCTTAGGTTCTTGAGACGAGAGAAATTTCAAAGTTTTGATTGGATCCCTACCTTGGGATACTAAGTTTGTGCTCTATCGCTATTTCACATGTGTGTAGATGGCAAATAGAGGAAGAGAACAAGGACTTGGGGGTGGCAAGAACAATAACCAACCACCACCGACTTTTGACCAACAAGCCTCTATGGAAGCTATTAGCACAATAGTAGCCACCTTTGCATAGGCTAGTGCAACTGTGGGACAAGGAGGGTCAAGTAACCTTCAAAATTTTAAGGCATACAAGTTACCGACATTTATGGGAGGGGCGTATCCGATGGTGGCCTACCATTAGTTCCATCAAGTTGACCACAGATCTAAAAGGCTATGAAAATGACCTCTTATGCCACTAAGATAAGGCTACCTGCATTCCAGCTTGAAGGAGAAGCCCATTTATGGTGGGATTGGGCAAAGGCCTCGAAGAACCTAGAGGCAATGACATGGGAAGAGTTCTGGTAGCTCTTCATGGGCAAGTACTTCCCATTGACTATTCTACACATGAAAGCCCAGGAATTCTTGGATTTGAAGTAAGGGAAAATAACAATGATGGAATATGTGGCTAAATCCATTGAGTTTGCTCATTTCATTGATGATTACATGGCTATAGACATAGCCAAAATGAGGAGTTTCGAGGTTAGTTTGAGGTTGTCCGTCCTGGGGAAGATTGTGGGCCACCGCCAACAAGATTTAGATTCAATGGTCAAGACAGCTATGACCATTGAGAAAGAGGTCGATGATGCAAGGGGCATCTGGGAGTAGGTGCTAAGGACAAAAAGAAGGAGGACCAAAACTCTTCTTCTAGTTCAGGGAAGCAGCAAAGGACTTCTATCCCACAAGGGTTTTAGGGATAGAGCCGTGGCTATCTTGGCCATGGCCAAGGTCAATCTTCCTAAGGTGGGAGGCACTTTATGGTTCCCAACTAAGCAGGCCAGAGGACATATTTCCATTGCCATCAACCGGGCCACATGAAGTGGGATTGTTTTCTAAGGCAGAGATCCTATAGCTATGGGGCATCTCAGTCCCAATAGTCAATAGGGCATCAAATGTTTGTTTCAGGGTGCTACACAAGCCCCTACCACTTCACGAGCTGGGATTTCTCAAACAGGCCAGATGGGCCAAGGCCGAGGTCGAGAACAGGGCTTATATGACTAGACTTTGGGGAGCTAGGGGCAAGTTTATGCCGTCACACCTCAGACTGAGCATGTGGATCAATTAGTTATTCAAGGTAAATTTCTACTTTCTCGCTTATTTTTGCATCATGTGTAAGCGATTTGGGCTTAGAGGTTAACACCTTCGAAGAACCATTGTATTTGAGTTCTTCCCTAGGAGCTATGGTATGCAATGATCAGATATGTCAGGGTTGTGAGCTAGAGATCTCAAAGATTCTACTCAACGTGGACCTTAGGGTCATGGACATGTCAGAGTTTGACATCATCCTTGGGATGGATTGGTTGGCAGCGCACCAAGTCATCATTGATTGTGATCGGAAGAGAGTCACTGGTTATACATCGAAGGGTGTTTGTTTCAAGTTTTAAGGGGAGAAACACAATGTTTCACCCCAAGTAGTGTATGATTCCTATTGGCAGGGCAGTTGATAGGCTGGCTTGCAAGCCTTACCCTAGAGGATGAGGCAAGATAGAAGTTGGTTCTATCTCGGGTGGTTTGTGACTATTAAGATATTTTTTTGGATAAACTACTAGGATTACATCCACATAGGGATGTAGACTTCACCATTGAGTTGCACCCCCGTAAATCGCTCAATTTCTATGACTCTGTATAGAATTGCACCAACAGAGTTGCAAGAACTCAAGGTTCAATTGCAAGAATTAATAGACAAGGGCTTCATTAGACTAAGTACCTCACATTAAGGCGCTCTGGTGTTGTTTTCCAAAAAAAAATAAAATAATACCTTTCGACTATGTATAGACTACCCTACAGTTGAATCGGGTAGCTATCAAGAATAGATACCCTCTGCCACAGATTGATGACTTGTTTGATCAACTAAGAGGGTTGCGGGTCTACTTCAAGATAGATCTATGCACATGTTACCATTAGTTGAGGATTAAGGTGTCAGATATCCCTAAGACAGCATTTAGGACACAGTATGGGCATTTGGAGTTCACTGTGATGCCTTTTGGATTGACGAATGTCCCGATGGCATTCATAGACGTCATACATAGGGTGTTCTAACCCTACCTCGATCAGTTTGTTATGGTCTTTGTTGTTAANACACAGTATGGGCATTTGGAGTTCACTGTGATGCCTTTTGGATTGACGAATGTCCCAATGGCATTCATAGATGTCATACATAGGGTGTTCTAACCCTACCTCGATCAGTTTGTTATGGTCTTTGTTGTTGACTTCTTGATCTACTCCAAATCTGAGGAGCATGAAGGTCACTTGAGGGTTGTTCTCCAGACCTTGAGAGACCACCTATTGTACAGCAAGTTTAGCAAGTGCAAATTTTGGCTGATAGAAGTGAAATTATTGGGACACGTGGTGTTGGCTTCGGGTGTGCCAGTTGATTCAGAAAAGGTTGAGGTGGTTATGAGTTGGAAGAGGCCGAATTCAGTCTTTGAGATATGTAGTTTCTTGGGATTTGTAGGGTATTATGAGAGGTTTATTGACGACTTCTCCCAGCTGGCTGCACCTATGACTAGACTGACCTGGAAGGAGGTTAGGTTTGAAGGCGTTCTAGGAGTTAAAGAAGAGGCTTACTTCAACTCCGATTTTGATAGTCCGGGAAAGGGGACAGAGGTATACAATGTATTGTGATGCCTTCAAGGACGGACTTGGGTGTGTACTGATATAGTCCAGGAGAGTGTTGGCTTATGGTTCTTAGTAGTTAAAGAACCACGAGTAGAACTATCCCACGTATGACATAGGGTTGGCGGTCATTTTCTTTGCTTTGAAGGCTTGGTGCTTGGAAGGTGATTCACCCTAATCTCCAAACATGAGCCCAAATATGTGCATATGGCTTATACGAGTAGGTGAGTGTCACTCTCTCTCGAGTTCAATGCAAGAAATGATAAAAATCGTGTGTGTGAACAAAAACGTGTGTGTGTGCAAAAGTGTTCCCCAAGTGAATAGAGACTTGTAATTTCACATTTTACTTGGAATTGAGTATTCCAAGGTCGTCTTTTTAGGGAAGGTAGGTCAAATTGTTGTGAATGGTGATTTTTGAAGAAATAAAAATGAGAAAAATTTTTGAATTGTGTTTTGGTGACTGGTGTTTTGATAAAAATGCAAGAAAGCAAGGTTGGCTAATCCAAAGAGGTCATTCCAATGGGAATGCCAAATCAACTCAATTTATTCAAGCAATAGTGTCTCGGTGTTTGATTGATTTGTAGGAAGTGAGGGACTAATGTGGAGGTGTAGGCACAAGCATATCCCGTGACAAGTCTACAATTGTTAAAGAGCTCACAACCATGTCCGCACTCAATCTATTTAAACCAAACACTTTACACTAGAAGGAAGAAAGGAGGAGAGTTGATTTCACATACCCAAGAGGAAATTCCCTTTGGATTAGCCAATTAAAAGTCTAGCTACTCTTATTCAAAACAAGAACAAGGATAATGTAGTGAGACATAGTAGTGAAATAAAGTATAAGACTTGTACTGATGCAAGGAAAAGTTTAGACTACAATAACAATTTCATTCATACCCAAAATATCAAGATTCAAGAATAAATACCCAAGTTAAGAAATGCAAAATGCTAGAGCACTTAACAAAGCTTGATTACAACTTAAACAAAAGGGTTTAAAGTGAAAAAGGGAAGGATTACAAGTAATTGAAAACTTACTACAATGAAAATGGTGAAGAAAATTCAAAAACCCAACTTTCTCTCTGTATAACTTCATCTTCTTCCTAGGTCTTTCTCTCTCTAAACTAGTGTGTAACTCTATAATCCTATAAAATTGGTCCAAATTCATCCATCCCCTTCCATGGTCTATGTGAGCTGAGTTACAATGAGTGGGAAAGGATTAGGCACTTCAACAAGCAAGGACAAGCCTAGCATTCGCCTTTCTTGCCTTCACCAACCACCCTCTTTCTCTCTCATACCTCTTAATTAGTAGTTAAAATTAGCATCCTACTATGCATTTATAAGACTAATTATGCTTTGATAGAGTTTCAATGATAACATTTCAGGAAAAAGATTGTATAAGGGTCTAAAGTCAAAAATCATCAAACTTTCATGCAACACCTTCCTGTGCTGGAAGAAAATTGGAGAAGTTGGAAGCAAGGCATCAACATCCTAACGCCAATCCACATTCGAACGCCCATCTTGAAATAATTGAGGGCCCCTAGAAAAGTGCTAGGGTGATGGCATATGGCGTGTTGCAATTATTCTCACAAAAGAACAAGAGCTACTTAAGTACAATGTTTGGATGCTAATCTACATTCGAATGCCATCTTGAATTATTTGAGGACCTCCTGAGGAGTGCCAGGGTGATGAGACATGGGTTGTTGACTCCTATCTACTATGGGTGACAACAACTACTTAAGTACCACGTTCAAACTCTAGTTAGCATTCGAACGTCCATCATTGAAGACAAGAGTCAACGTTCGAATGTCATCCCACGTTCAAATGTATTCCCTAGACATAATGCAGAGTAGTTGATTTTCCATTCGGATCTTATGGCATTCATTTGGAATTTGAGGACTTTAAACTATTCTTTTACTCTTCCTTCCCCCCTCCTCCTTGCCTATAAATACCTCCTCTTTGGAGATATATGGAACCATGCTGATATATGGATAGATAGACATACATAGAGAGAGGTAAATGGAGATAGATCATCTTTTGGTTGAGGGGGATATCCTCCAAAAATAATTAACTTTCTTCTCCTTTCATTATTATTTTCATTAGCTTCCATTGTTTGAGCTTCTCTCTTCCCTTGGAGGAGTGAAACTCTTTCAATTTTCTAGCTTTACCAAAGCCATGAATGGTAGAAACTGATTCACTCATTCTTTGTTGAAGATAGGCTCATTGTGTAATATAGTTTCTCTTGTAACTTCCTCTACTTGAAGGGATGAGAATCACTCACTTTTCTAGTTTTCTCAAAGCCATGAAGAATGAGTAGTTTGTCATTCACTCTTTAGTAAGAGATGATGGAAATCTTCACCATTATTGTGCTTCAACTAAGAATGGAATATTAACACAGTGGTTGTATGACTTGTAGAATTACTTACTTGTTTGTAGATGGGTTGAGTCTCGGCACAGACAATTCTTGTAAATCTCTACAAAAACATCATAACCATGCTTTTAATTCTCACAATCCATCTTTATCCTCCAATTAACTTGCTATTGACACAGGGGTTAATTAAGTTCTCAAGCATATATCTAACAACCGGATGATTGACTACATGTTCAAATCCTCGAGCTAAAGGGTGACTTTTACATTTAAGAGAATATTATATTTTATCCAAAAAATCCCTTGAAAAGAATCTTATATTCTGTCCAGGAAATCCATAAGCAATGTAACTTCAAATCTCAAGGGTTTCAGTCACTTTGTTCTCTGTCACTATTTACCCTAAAACATCAACATTAGTTCTCAGTGGATTCGACTTCTGACTTAACCGGATTATAACTACAACTTGACTGCCTACACTTGGGTGTACACATTTTGGGTCAAGTCACCTCTCCCATGTTTTCTCTTCCAAAATCAGACTTTAGGTGTTGTAGATCATCATGGTGTGTCAAAGATGTCAAGGCAAGTGTGGGATGACAAGAGGTGGACCCCCTAAGTAGAAGGAGTCGTGTTTGCAGGCTCTTGGCCTTTTTGGGCAAAACCTATTGGTAGAACAATCAAAAACCTACTTGTAGGTTTTTTCCAGTAAACAAAATCTACCGATAGGTTTTGGTAGGGGCTGCGGTAGAAGAAATCTAGTGCATTTTTCCTACCGGTAGGTTTTGGAACTTCTACTAGTAGGTTTTTGCTGATTTCTACTAGTAGGTTTTGACGAACTTCTACCAATAGGTTTTCTCCTGTTTTGGCATTTTTTTGGTCTTTTGATTCTTGAGCCATCCGTTATGCCTTCCCTTCTTTTCCACTGCCTTTAAGCACTTAATGGGAGGCTTAGTACATGCCCTTACCTACTCTTTACCTAAAATCACATGAAATTCCATTAAAAGCGAGTTTAAATGCATTTTCCCCAATTTTACCACAAAAGCAAGTATAAATGGGTGCAAAGAGATACATGAAATACGATATTCTATACTCATCACACCCCCAACTCTAGTTTTGCTAGTCCCTAGAAACTTTACTTCTAAACCATAATGCATAAAAAGAATAAACAATCCATTCATGTAAGCCAATTCACCAAGCAACAAAATACTCAAATCATAATGCAGTTAATTAAATGAACTTAGGAAAAATGGAATAAGTCAAATGTGGTTCTTTTATTAATTACTCTAACAGGTTTGGTACAAATATCTGAAATCAAAAACAAGACGGCCTATAATCCTAGAGACTCTTCTACTCAGCTGACAACTGTAAATCCTATGTGTAGCTAGAGAAAGCAATGAAAAACCAAATGATCTCCCTACTCCTCATCATCATCCCCTGACTCCTCGGCATCCCCCTCCTCATAGTCATCACCCTCCTTATAATCGGACTCCTCCACCTCTAAAGCAATGGAACCCATGGGGGCAGAGGTGGATGGCCCGACAGTACATAATGGAGGCATATCAGGGATCGGCTCTCTAGGAAAGGTGTGCTCATGCATCTTGGTCATCATCAAAAAGAGCATCTAGGTGCTAAGAAACTATGTGCAGCGGGGTAGTGGTGCATGGCCCAACAGTGGATGGCTCAACTCTCAGTTCCATTACCCTCTCCTCTCTCTATGCCACCCTTCTACTCATTGTCGATCTCTTCATATTACTTGAATTCCCAATGGCTCCAAATTCCAGGGGTAAGGTCACATCTTCACCTTTTAGTGGACACATATTCTAGTCACAAGATTGGCAAACGGGAGGTTCACCTTTGGCTTGCTAGCCTGGCCGTACTCCTTCATGACCTGCCAGATCATAAGGGCAATGTCCATCCTTTCCTTGTCATGAAGGGATGAATTAGGGCTAACTTTTATTCCCCCAGGGTCTTCTCTACCTCCCGAGGTAGCAGGTTATAGTGCAATAACTTATTCAACACCTCGTATGAATGTTTAAGTGCCTCGACTTGAATTTTTCCCATGAATTGTGTCGGGTCCTCATACATCAATTGCACATACTCTAGGAGTGATTTCCTCCCTTGGACGTTGTGTGGGTAGATCGAGGTATTAGGAGGAAGTCTCTTATACTTCATAAAGTCTGCAATCAATCCCGAGGTAATCTCAAAAATCTTTCTGCTCACGTTCATCCTAAGCACACACAAGTCCTCGACCGCCACCGTCAACCGTTGGTAAAAATCCCTACACATACCAAGGGTGTACCCACTCATGGGCTCAATCAAAATATCTATTATGTGTCCCTCAATCACCTGGACCACTTCGTCATTTGGGCTGAGGGTGGGCTTGTCCACATGACGCTCACACATCACATTCTTCTCCTCAATGCTCTTCATGCAGGCATCGTTCTTCTATTTATTTCTCTTCTCCCCACTCCCACTTTCACCACTAGGCCCTGCCACCGTTCTCTTACGGGATCCCGTTCCTGTAGGGTGGTGGATGACTTGGCCCCATTCCCTTGGTTCAACCCATGAAAAGCAAAACTACACCTAGGGCCCCAAAAAGGTAAAATCCAAGTCCACAATTCATTAAAGAACTCAAAAGAGATGCTAGCAAACTTACCAAATCGTGCCATGTTTGTAAAACCTAGGTAAATTTAAATTTTTATAAAAAATGGCAAAACGATAATTTGTTACTACGGTACGAGTTGAAAACCCAAATTTTTTTACAACTTGAATTATGAAACAAACATTTACCATTGGATTCGTCTCACAAAATCTAATTATCTAGTAAACTTTTGTTGAATTACGAGATAGTTGAATTCTTTACATTTTACGAGGTGGTCGGGTGTCGCGTGACCTAAAAAATGAGATATGAAATAAAATTTTAAATTTTGGAAAATAAGTTAAAGGAAGTTCATATAAAAATATTTTGAACTCAAGCCAGGACAAAATTTAATCATTTCGGGACAAAACCAGACCCATGAATGGAGGATGCGTGGCATAACAAGGGCCAAGCAATCCAAGGGGTATAAATAGGGGATAAAATCAGATTTTCTCCACAAATGTTTGCTGGTTTTTGTTGGAGAGAGGAAACGAGGGAAAAAGAGAAAAACTTTAACTTCTCTCTACGATTCTATGGAGTTCCTTTGGTCGAAATCGTTTGGGCCAATTATCAAAGCTGATCTCACGATGAGGGCTACACCTACATACCAAAAAGGACGGATTTCACCCAAGTTTATGAGAAGAGATTTTTGGAAATCAAGGGTTTTGATCTTGGGTTGTATTCTTGAAGGTTCCACTATTGTTTTTACGATCCAAGAGGTAGGGTTTTCTCCCTGGTTAGGTTTATTTCCAACCTAGGGTGATTATATGGAATAGGTAGGGGGTTAGAGGTATATAACACTTACCTATTGTTGTTAATTTATGAAATGGGTATTGAAAATTGGTAAAATCAATTCTAGTATGAATTGATATTTAGAAATTGTTAGCTTGTAATTGCTTGGAAAATTGTGATATGTGGGCATGCTATGTGTTTACATTATGCTTTGGAGATTAATTTTGTTATTTGCATGAGAATATGGGGTAACATGCTTGGAAATTGTTGTTGGATATAATGTTGATATATGATTGGTGATGTATTGACATTAAGATGATTTATGGTAATTAGATGCATATGACATAATTGGCCATGGAATATGTTTCAAATATGGTTGAAATGGTTCATATGGCACTCATAATAGATTGAACATGAAATTAGTATCACAATTGTACATTACATTGTATATGCATGGAGACATCGCATTCATGGGCATTAGGCAAAAGTGGGAGTGTGTGTGCATGGTTTTCATCAAACACCATTCTTGGTGAATGAGGTGTGGGCTTGGGAAAGTTGGGCTAAGGTTTGGCTGAGTTTTATGGTTTGTATTGAAAAATTGGGTTGGGGTTAGCAAGATGGGTCAGACTATCCCTTGGGTGCAAGACTTGTTGATTTAGATACGCACTCTTTGGGTATTGAGCTCATAAAGTGTGTTGGTATATCCAGAGCCGTTGGCGAAAGTTAATTAATGTCCCATCGATTGGGTGCCCGTTGGTGTGAGTCCATAAATACCCACCCTAAGAAAGACCTGGGATTTTAAATGGCCATTGGATGTGAAACATCAATGGCGGGGGCTTCGAATACCCAGATTCATACGCATGGCGTTGCATATGTTAAGGGAGTCGGTAAAGGCTCAGGTTGAATTGCATGTGTGAGTATCTTCTTATACCATGTCATGGTATAGAAGATTCCATTGTTGAATTGTAGTTTCTTGAATGGAGTGATTGTTGTTTGTGTCTGCATGTGAACATTTCATATGCATCTAAGTTGGGGGGTAGCATCGTTAGTAGATGTCCTATTAAGCGTGGGATCACCCTTTATGGGGACAATTAAACATTTGATATGCATCTAGGTTGGAGAGTAACCTCGTTAGGAGATACCCTATTCAGCGTAGCTCACTCTTTATGGGGTCAACATTTTAGGTGCGGGATATGTGCCAGTGGACGGCTCTCAATCGGCCCCTAATGGCTGAAGAAAAGTCGAGATGTGGCTTTTGAAACATATTTTATAAAAAAAATTATATTAATTAGTTTTTTACATGTGATATTGTAAGGGATTGTAAAGTGAACTCATATGAACTATATTTTTGCTTAAAATTGCTGTTATATGAGTTTGGTATGATGTTGTATAAGTTTGGAATGGATTGGAATTGAAAAAGAAAAGAATCGTAGGAAAAGTGGTAAGACCTACCGGTAGAACTTCAAGTTTTGTGGTAGAACTTTTCTAGAAGGTTTTCCTACCAATAGAACATGGTCATCATCTACTAGTAGGTTTTCATTAAATTTCAAATTCTAAAAATACTTTTGTTATGCTTTTAGGTCTTGGGTTTTTTTGTTCAAATGATACAAATGGATAAAAAATGAGAGTAAATTGATGTATATTAGACCTTGGATGGGTTATGTGATTGAATGGTATATAGGTTATGCATTTGGGAGTGCCCGGTACAAGGGAGACTCTGCCCAAACTTTTTGTTGTTGTAATCCCAATAAAGTGGATGTTGTGTCGTGATGTCGGGTTTTGTAACATTCATACGGATTTTTGTGGGTTGATGGGAGATGAACGGATTGACAAAGGATCCCCAGTTTTAGGGACGTCACAGCTTGGTATCCGATCCTAGGTTCTTGATTTACCAGGGGCTTTTAAGGCATGTGTTTAGATCATTGCATCCATTGTGCATTACATGTTATGTGCTTTAAATGCTACATGTTATGTGAACAATATGCATGATTAAATGTAAATGGAGAAGAGACACTAGGGTTAGAATACATAACCTTGGGGGTCGAAAAAAGAATGAATAGGATGGTTCAGGGTATAGATGTCTACTAGTTGTGGCGCATGCTCTACTAGTGAGACAATGAGAGAAATCTCAAAGTTTGAACTTGATTCCCATCTTGGGATACTAACTTAGTGCTCTATTTCTATTTGACATGTGTGTAGATGGCAAGTGGAGGAAGAGCACACAGCTGAGACAGTGGGCAAAACAACAACCAACCGCCACCGGCCTTTTACCAACAAGCCTTTATGGAGGCTATTGGCACGATGTCAGCTACCTTTGCATAGGCTAGTGCCAATGTGGGCAAAGAGGGCTCAAGCAAGCTCCAAAAGTTCAATGCACACAAACCTCCAACTTTTATAGGAAGGGTAGATCCGATGGTGGCTGACCATTGGTTCCAGCAAGTCGATAAGATTCTAGAGGCTATAAGGATCACCTCCGATGCCACTATGATAAGGCTAACTGCATTCCTGCTAGAAGGAGAGGCCCATCAGTGGTGGGATTGGGAAAAGGCCTTGAAGAACTTAGCGGCGATGACATAAGGAGAGTTTTGGGAGTTCTTCATGGGCANCTTCATTCCTTTACAATGTCTTTCCATTACATTATTGTCTTTGCTTTAAGTATGACTAGCTAAGCTTTTAAGTTGGCTAATCCAAGGAAGACCTCCTCTTGGTTAAGTCATTTCAACTCATTTTCTTTCCCCCTCGTAGTGTACATTGATTCGGTTTGACTGGGTTGAGTGTGGAAGTGGTTGTGAGTCTTTGATATCCCGTAGACTTGTCACAGGGTATGCTTGGATCCTCACCTCCATTTTAGTCCCTTGCTTCCCATGAACCTATCGAATATCTAGACACCATTGGGGAAAGGTCTCAAGTTAAGTTGGCATTCCCATTGGAATGATCCCTTCGGATTAGCTAACACTTATTTTCCATTTCATTTTTTCTATCACAAACAACAAATCATCAAACTCAAAACAACAAATATTTTTACATTTTTCATTTTCACCAAAATCACCTTCAACAGGATTCACCTCCTTCCCTGAGGAGACGACCTTGGAATACTATTTCCAAGTAAAACACGACACTCAANATTTTTCATTTTCACCAAAATCACCTTCAACAGGATTCACCTCCTTCCCTGAGGAGACGACCTTGGAATACTATTTCCAAGTAAAACACGACACTCAAAAGTTTATATGCGCTTGGGGAGCACTTTTGTTCACACACACACACATACATTTCATTCCACCACACATNCTTGGAATACTATTTCCAAGTAAAACACGACACTCAAAAGTTTATATGCGCTTGGGGAGCACTTTTGTTCACACACACACACATACATTTCCGTTTACCCATTACTTGCATTGAACCCAAGTGAGAGTGACACTCACCCACTTACATAATCCATATACACATCGAGGGTTCTTGTGTGGATAATTGGGAAAACAACAAAAACAAACAAGCAACCTGCTCCCAAGGGGAGCCGAAAGAACCCTAACATTGAAAAGCTCACTCTCTTGGATGCGGTGATGACTTGGAAGACTTTGGACATAGTGCTCTTCATTTGGGAGGTGATGAAGGAATTCGCTTAGGCTAGGAAACCGAAAGCAAATCTCCCTTTTGGAAACCTAGTCACCCGGATGTGCAGCCATTTCAGGGTGAAGATGTATGCCTTGACAATTTGACTCCTCCCGTTACTAGAGCTATAGGAAAGGCGAGTAGTAGCAAGAGGTCTGCCATGAATCGGGGGAAGCGAGCTAGGGTTCAGAGATTGGAGTCATCATCTGTAGGACCATCCTTTATGGGGCCATCTGCTCCAAGGTCGTCCATTTATGCTCCTGTGCGCACAATACCTCAGCACCTGGATGTGTTAGAGGAGACAGTTTATGGGATCTCGGCAATAGTGACTAGACTTTTCCAGAACACGTTCCCTGGCAAGCCGATCCCTAGTGGACCACCACCTCCGACTACTTGAACCTATACCTCTGCCCCCTCAACTTCCACTATTGTTGAGGTGGGGNTGGGTCATATGAAGCGGGATTGTCTTTAGAGGCAAGGATCTCAGAGCTATGGGACATCTCAGTCCCAGTCAATAACGGGGCATACACAGACGTATTTCATTCCTCCATATCCCCACCATGTGCCCGAAAAGCTAGAATCAGTTTCAGGGTGCTGCATAGGCCCCTACAACTTCACGTACAAGGATTCCGCAATCAGGCTAGATGGGCCAAGGCATGGGTTGACGCTGAGAACAGGGCTTACAACTAAGGACTTCGGGGGACCCAAGGGTGTGTTTGCGCCATCACACCTCAAACTGAGCAAATGGATCAATTGGTTATTCAGGGTATATTTCTACTCTATCGATTATGGACAAGGGTATTATTTGACTCTGGTATATCGCATTCATTTATTTCTGCATCATGTGCGAGGGAGTTAGGCTTAAATGTTGAGACCTTGGAAGAGCCATTGCATGTGAGTTCTCCTATAGGAGCTAGGCTGAGTATTGATCAGATATGTCAGGGTTGTGAGTTAGAGATCTCAGGAATTCTATTCACCGTGGATCTTAGGGTCATAGGCATGTCCGAGTTTGATGTCATCCTTAGGATGGACTAGTTGACAACACATCGAGTTGTCATTGATTGTGATCAAAAAAGGGTCACTACCTACACATTAGAGGGTTTTTCTTTCAAGTTTTAGGGGGAGAAACATGATGTTTTACACCAAGTGATGTATGATTCCCTTTGGCATTGGTAGTTGATGGGCTGGCTTGTGAGCCTTACCCTAGAAGACGAGGCAAACTACCCGAATTATATGAGTTGGGTCTACCTCGGGCGGTTTGAGTATGAGGAAATTTTTCAAGGTGAACTACATGGATTACCTCCACATAGGGATGTAGACTTCACTATTCAGTTGCACCCCAGTACATCACCCATTTCTATAACTCCGCGTAGAATGACACCTACAGAGTTGCAAAAACTCAAGGTCCAATTGTAAGAATTGATGGATGATTAGTACAAAATATTGCATATCCTATGTACATTTCCACCCCTTTTATGCTTGGTTTTGCCGTAAAAATGTGAGGAATTGCAATGTTTCGAGCTTTTAATGAGGTTTCGGTGTGTTTGTAAGTAAAAGAGCTTAAAAGGTGCAC
The DNA here is from genome assembly GCA_963454935.2 of Ilex paraguariensis. NCBI lineage: Eukaryota > Viridiplantae > Streptophyta > Magnoliopsida > Aquifoliales > Aquifoliaceae > Ilex > Ilex paraguariensis. The sequence continues at coordinate 273,645 of CAUOFW020001436.1, forward strand.
GTTGAGCCCCTATCATATTTTTTAAAGTCAATGGAGATGAAGGGGAGGCTTGATGATGGCTTTGGAAGGTGAAAGGACCAAGATTTGAGCAAAACAAGTAAAAACCTACTAGTAGGTTTGTTCATAAAACTATCGGTAGGTTTTGGCTATTGGAGTTGTTTCTACTAGAAAACTACCGATAGGTTTTACTAAAAATGCTAGATTCTGCAACTCAAGCTCTGCCACTTTGTGGGCCCCACCATTGATTCTCCCACTTTCTCCCTGAAACCTCCTACCCATAGATATGTCTTCCCTCACCTAGGCTTGGACTTTGGAGGCTTTGGCATTTATGAGGAGGAGAAAGAAGAGGAAGACCTAGGGAGTTGCTGGGTAGGCTATTCTAGCCTGCCCCATGCCATCCAATCAACCTTCTATTGATGGGAAGGCTATCTCACACCTAAGGGGACCTCCATGGACGAAAATTCAAGCTCATACATTATTATTCAGGTTNGGAAGGCTATCTCACACCTAAGGGGACCTCCATGGACGAAAATTCAAGCTCATACATTATTATTCAGGTTGTATTGCATTGTAGAGAGAGAAGCTCCAAGGTAGAAGACATAGTTTAGAGAGAGAAAACTTAGATTTTTGCATTTTCTCCATCCATTTCANGAGAGAGAAGCTCCAAGGTAGAAGACATAGTTTAGAGAGAGAAAGCTTAGATTTTTGCATTTTCTCCATCCATTTCACTTGTAATCCCCTATAAGACTTGTGTAAGCTCTATTTAATGTCTTTAATGTCATTTATTACAAGTACATTGTAAGTTTAGTTCTACATTTTGGATTTCACCATTGTTGTATTTAAGTTTTTCATCTCAAGCTCTTCAAATGGGTATTAAATGCACTATTTTGTAGTTTATGTTTTATTGCATTTAATTAAGTTGCACTCTTCATTTCTTTACAATGTCTCTTCCCTTTATTTATGTTCTTGCATTAAATATGAGTAGCTAAGTTTTAAGTTGGCTAATTCAAGATAGAACTCCTCTTGGGTATGCCAAATCAACTTTTTTCATTCCTCATTGTAGTGTACGATGATTTGGTTTGACTAGGTTAAGTGTGGACGTGGTTGTGAGTTCTTGATACACCGTAGACTTGTCACAGGGTATGCTTGAATCCTCACCTTCATTTTAGTCCCTCACTTCCTAAAAATCAATCAAACATCTAGGAANTACACCGTAGACTTGTCACAGGGTATGCTTGAATCCTCACCTTCATTTTAGTCCCTTACTTCCTACAAATCAATCAAACATCTAGGCACCATTGGTGGAGGGTCTTGAGTTGATTTGGCATTCCCATTGGAATTACCTCTTTGGATTAGCCAACACTTGTTTCCCTTTCATTTCATCAAGAACACAAATCACCAAAACTCAAACATCAAAAAATTTTACACTTTTCCTTTTTCACCAAAATCACCTTCAACATAATTCCCTTTCTTCCCTAAGGAGACGACCTTGAAATACAAATTCCAAGTAAAACACGACCCTTGAAAGTCACTCTAAGCTTGGAGAACACTTTTGTTCACATACACACACACATTTCATCCCACACAATCATTTCCACATTTCTTGCATCGAACCCAAGGGAGAGTGACACTCACCCACACACATAAGTCATACACACATTAAGGGTTAATGTTCAAAAATTAGGAATGACAGAGAAATAAATCAAGCAATGGATAAGGGCTTCATTAGATCAAGTACCTCACCTTAGGGCGCTTCGGTGCTATTTTCCAAGAAGAAAGACAAGACCCTTTGGCTATGTATAGATTACCAGTAGTTGAATTGGGTTACTATCAAGAATAGATACCCCTTTCCGTGGATTGATAATTCATTTGATTAGCTAAGAGGGGTGTGCGTCTACTCCAAGATTGATCTACGCACAAGTTACCATTAGTTGAGAGTTAGGGAGGCGGGTATCCCTAAGACGATGTTTAGGACATGGTATAGGCATTTTGAGTTCACTATAATGCCTTTTGAATTGACGAATGCCCTAGCAGCGTTCATGGATCTCATGCATAGAGTGTTCTAGCCCTACTTAGATCAGTTTGTTGTGTTCTTTGTTGATGATATTTTGATATACTCCAAGTCTAAAAAGGAGCACAAGGGTCACTTGAGGGTTGTTCTGTAGACCTTGAGAGACCATCAGTTGTATGCCAAGTTCAGCAATTTTGGTTGATAGAGGTAAAATTTTTGGGATACGTGGTGTTGACTTTAGGTATATCTATGGACCTAGAGATAGCTGAGTCAATTGTGAGTAGGGAGAGGTTGAAGTTAGTCTTCGAGATATGCAATTTCTTGGGATTGGAGGGGTACTATAGGAGGTNCACGTGGTGTTGACTTTGGGTATATCTATGGACCTAGAGATAGCTGAGTCAATTGTGAGTAGGGAGAGGCTGAAGTTAGTCTTCGAGATATGCAATTTCTTGGGATTGGAGGGGTACTATAGGAGGTTCAATAAGAACTTCTCTTGACTAACTGCACCTATGAAGAGATTGAATCAGAAGGAGGTCAATTTTCAGTGGGATGACTCGTGTGAGAGGGCATTTCAAGAGTTGAAGGTGAGGCTTACTTTAGCTCCTATTTTGGTACTCCTGGAGAGGGGATAGAGGTACATAGTGTACTAGGATGCCTTCAAGGATGAACTTAGGTCTGTTTTGATGCAGTCCGGGAGGGTGGTGGATTATGGTTCTCGGCAGTTAAAGAGACACAAGCATAACTACCTTACACACGACATGGAGTTGGAGGCTATTGTCTTTGCCTTGAAGGCTTGGTTCCACTATTTTTATGGTGAACAATTTGAGGTATTTTTGAACCATAAGAGTCTAAAGTACATCTTTACATAGCGGGACCTCAATATGAGGTAATGCAGGTAGATGGAGTATTTGGAGGACTACGACTTCACTTTGCATTATCATCCTTGTAAGGAAGTCGTGATGGCTGATGCGCTCAACTAAAAGTCACAGGTTGGCTAGTGTGGCTTCTGGGGAGTGGCAGATGCTCGAGACTGTAGGAAAATTCAGGCTACAATACAGGGGTCAAGCTCAGGGAACTTTGGGAAGTTTGGTGGCTACGTCTTCCCTACTAAGCAGGGTGATTGAGTCCTAGGGATAAGACATAGAGATATTGTCCATCAGGGACTGGTTACAAGTGGGTGCAGGTGATAAGGGTTGGGCCATTCATGCGGATGGAAGTCTTTGGTTTAGGGGAAAAGTTGTGGTTCTCCAATCTACTGATCTAAGAGAGGAGATCCTTAGGGAGTTCCATTCCTCCCATTTTGATTTGCATATAGGTGGAACGAAGATGTACCATGATCTTCATCGCCAGTACTACTGGAGTGGAATGAAGAGGCATGCTAGAGACTTTGTTAGTTGATGTTTAACGTGTTGGCAAGTCAAGGCAGAGCACCAAAGACCAACAAGGTTGCTCCAGCCTTTGGAGGTGGCCGAGTGGAAGTAGGAGAACATCATGATGGATTTTGTGACCCATTTGCCTCAGACATCACGTGGGCATCAGTAGTGTGGGTGAAAGTGGACCAGCCTATGAAGTCGGCACACTTTTTGGCAGTGCAAATGACTTTCACAGCGGAGGAATTATGCAGGATGTATATATGGGAAATTATTTGGCTGCATAGAGTACCCATTTTTATAGTATCAGATCGGGATCCCAAGTTCATGGCCCACTTTTGGGAGAGTTTCCAACGGACTATGGGGACACAGTTGATGCTGAGTACAACTTTTCATCCTCAGATGGACGGTCAGTCAAAGAGGACCATCCAAACTTTAGAGGACATGCTACAGGCATATGTCCTACATCTCAAGGGTAGCTAGGAAGAGGATTTACCCTTAGTGGAGTTTACCTACAATAATAGTTATCAGGCAAGCATACAGATAGCGCCCTATAAGGCACTTTATGGGAGGCCTTTACGTTTTCTAATTTGTTGGACAGAGGTTGGAGAGAGACCTTCTATAGGTCTGAATTTGGTTAGAGACACCTCAGAGATGGTGGACTTGATATGGAAGCGTCTCCTCTCAGCTCAAAGTCAACAGAAGAGCTACACCGACAGATGATGGCAACCTCTAGAGTTTGGGGTGGGAGATGACGTTTTCTTAAAGGTGATGCCTAAGAGGGGAGTGGTCAAGTTCAGGGAGCGGAGAAAGCTGTCATCGAGGTATATTGAGTCTTTCGAGTTACTTAAAAGGGTTGGTATAGTTTCTTACAGGTTGTCATTACCACCACATTTATTTGGTGTCCACGTGGTATTCCATGTCTCCATGCTTCGAAAGTACACCCCATATCCGACACATGTGATCGATTGAGGCAAGCTGATTGTTGATGTAGATGGAACCTTCAAGGAGGGATCGGTGCATATCATGGATAGCCGAGAGCAAGTTTTGTGAGGCAAGACTATAAAGCTGGAGAAGGTGTTGTGGCAGCACCCAAGTGTGGAGGAGGTGACATGGGAACATGAGAACACTATACGTACCACTTCTCCATTTTTGTTTGAGGACAGAGGTACATTCTTGTAGTCATTCAGTATTATATCACTACTGCATATGCATGTGGCTGAATGTGCATGTGTGTGTGAATTTCGTTGACAAAATTCTTTTAAGGGGGGAAAGAATGTAAAACTCAGGTAAATTTTAATTTTTGTGAAAAAATGGCAAAACAATAATTTACCACCATAGTACGAGTTGAAAACCCAAATTTTTCAAGAACTCAAATGAAAAATTGGACCTCACTACTGGATTCGTCTCACAAAATCTAGTTTTTCAATCATTTTTTGTTGAATTCTGCGACAGTCAAATTATTTACATTTTACGAGGCAATTAGGTGTCACGTGACTTAAAAACGATATATGAAATAAAATTTTAAAATTTTGAAAATAATTTAGAGAAAGTTCATATAAAAATATTTTAAACTTGAACCGGGATGAAATTTAATTATTTTGGGACAAAACTAGACCCACGAATGGAGGACGCATGGAGCAACGACCGCCAAGCATTACAAGGGGTATAAATAGGGAAGAAAATCATATTTTCTCCCCAAATTTCTGCTTGGTTTCGTTGGAGAGAGGAAGAGAGTGAAAAAGAGATCTCTCTACGATCTACGGAGTTCTTTTGGTAAAATTCATTCAAGCCTAGTATCAAAANCATAAAAATATTTTAAACTTGAACCGGGATGAAATTTAATTCTTTTGGGACAAAACTAGACCCACGAATGGAGGACGCATGGAGCAACGACCGCCAAGCATTACAAGGGGTATAAGTAGGGAAGAAAATCATATTTTCTCCCCAAATTTCTGCTTGGTTTCGTTGGAGAGAGGAAGAGAGTGAAAAAGAGAAAAACTTCAACTTCTCTCTACGATCTACGGAGTTCTTTTGGTAAAATTCATTCAAGCCTAGTATCAAAATTGATCTACACGACGAGGGCTACGCCTACGTACCAAAAAGGACAGATTTTCACCAAATTTTCTGAGAAGAGATTTTTGGAAATCAAAGGTTTTGATCTTGGGTTGTATCCAGAATGTTCCACCGTTGTTTTTATGCTTCAAGAGCTAGGGTTTTCTCCCTAATTAGTTTTATTTTTAACCTAGGCTGATTTTATGGAATGGGTAGGGGTTAGAGGTGTATAACACTTACCTATTGTTGTTAANTCCAGAATGTTCCACCGTTGTTTTTATGCTTCAAGAGCTAGGGTTTTCTCCCTAATTAGTTTTATTTTTAACCTAGGGTGATTTTATGGAATGGGTAGGGGTTAGAGGTGTATAACACTTACCTATTGTTGTTAATTTGATAAAATGGGTATTGAAAATGGGTAAAATCAATTCTAGCATGAATTGGTATTTAGAAATTGCAAGCCTATAATTTCTTGGAAAATTGTGGTATGTGGGCATGCTATATGTTTATATTATGCCTTATAGAATTAATTTTTTTATTTGTACGAGATTATGTGGTAACATGCTTGAAAATTGTTGTTGGGTATAATGTTGATATATGGTTGGTGATGTATTGACATTAAGATGATTTATGGTAATTATATGCATATGATAAAATTGTCCATGGAATATGTTTGAAATGGTTCATATGGCACTCATAACAAATTGAACATGAAATTAGTATCACAATTGTACATTATATTGCATATGCAAGGAGGCATCGTATTCATGGGCATTAGGCATGAGTGGGGGTGTGTGTGCATGGTTGTTGTCAAACACCACTCATGGTGAATGAGGTGTGAGCTCGGGAAAGTTGGGCCAAGTTTTGGCTGAGTCGCACAGTTTGCATTGGAAAATTGGGTTGGGATTAGCAAGAAGGACTAAACTATTCCTCGAGTGCAAGACCCGTTGATTAAGATACGCACTCCAGTGGTATTGAGTCCATAAAGTGTGTTGGCGTATGCAAAGCTGCTGATGGAATTTCATTAATGTCGTTTCGGTTGGGTTCCCATTGGTGTGAGTCCGTAAATACCCACTCTAATAAAGACTCGGGATTTTAAATGGTCATTGGATGTGAATCATCAATAGTGGGGGCTTGGAATGCCCGTATTCATACACATGGCGTTGCATGTGTTGAGAGGGAGCTGGTAAAGGCTCGGTGTGAGTTGCATGTGTGAGTATCATCTCATAACATGGCATGGCATAGAGGATTCCATTTTTGAATTGTATATTCTTGAATGGAGTGATTGTTATTTGTCTCTGCTTGTGAACATTTCAAATGCATTTAGGTTGGGGAGTAGCCTTTTTAGGAGATACCATATTGAGAGTGACTCACCCTTTATGGGGACAATATTTCAAGTGTGGGATATGCGCCAATGGACGGCTCTTAATCAGGCCCTCATGGTTGAAGAAAAGCTGAGATGTGACTTTTCAAACATGTTTTGTAAAAACTTTTATGTTAATTTGTTTTGGACATGTGATATTGTAAGGGATTGTAAAGTGAACTCATATGAATTGTATTTTGCTTAAAATTGATGTTATATGAGTTTGGTATGATGTTGTATAAGTTTGGAATAGACTGGAATTGAAAAATGAAAGAATTGTAGGGGAAAACTGGTAAGACGTATCGGTCGAAGGACGAGTTTTGCTACTAGTACAACTTTTCTAGTAGGCTAAACCTACCGATAGAACTTCAAGTTTTGCAGTAGAACTTTTCCAGTGTGTTTTTCTACTAGTAGAAAGATGACAAACCTACTGGTAGAACTTTTCCAGTAGGTTTTCCTACCGGTAGAACATGGTCATCTTCTACTGGTAGGTTTTCCTAAAATTTCAAATTCTAATAATGCTTTTGTTATATTTTAGGGTCTTGGGTTCTTTTGTTCAAATGATACAAATGGACAATAAATGAGAATAAATTGATGTATATTGGACCTTTGATAGGATATATGATTGAATGGTATGCAAGTTATGCGTTTGGGAGTACCCGGTATAAGGATACTCTATCCAAACTTTGTGTTGTTGTGCTCCTAGTAAAGGGGAAGTTGTGTCGTGGTGTTGGGTTATTGATTAGCACAAAAACATTGCATGTACCACGTGCTAATCATCTCTTTTTCACTTGCTTTTGGGGATTATATGTTTAGAATTGCACTACGTGAGCTATTAACGAAGATATTTGATCTTTGCAGGAAAAGATGTGATAAATAATGCTTCTTAAAGCCTTCCCAAATATATTGAGGTGAATAAGTATGAAAGGATGGCTTGTGGATAGATCAAGAAATCACAAAATCAAGAAATTAGAAAATCAGGCAAACCGTACCAGTACATTTAGGCCTCGGGTGTTTGACGTACCGGTACGCTTTGCTGAATCTGCCAAAAATCTACAGATCATCCTCTGCTGCTTTGAGGGTCCCAGCATCATATCTCCCACACTTCTCTAACACGCCCACAACAATATTCATCCTTTTCACACCACTTTTTGGAGCCATGGTGATTAATGAGGAGAGAGGAGAGAGAGTTGTTGTATGTGCAGACAGGGGTTTGCACTTCCCTATCCAACCCATTCCTGGCTGCAGCCTATGAATGGAAATCACATCCCTTAGCTGGGAGAGGAGACTATGGACATTTTTGGGGGAAATTAATCTATTATTCAGCATTCCATACACTATACAAATATAGAGAGAGAGAGTCTGGAGAAGATGATGAATAGTATTCTAGAGAGGTAAATTGAGATTTTTACATTTTCTTCAATACATTGTCTTGCAATCTCCTGTAAGAATCTTGAGAGCTTCATTGAATGCCATTAATGCTAGTTCCTACAAGTTCATTGCAAGCTTAACTCCATTTTAAAGCTTTCACCATTAATGCATTTATGTTCTTCATTCCTTCCTAGCTATAAAATGGGTATTCATTGTTTTCACTTATAGCTTATGTTTGCTTGCATTTAGTTACTCAAGAACT
>CAUOFW020001436.1:287872-300168 GCA_963454935.2 Ilex paraguariensis
GAAAAAGACTTCGGCCAAAATTCTTCAATCAGGTTTTTACTGGCCCTCTCTTATCAAAGATTGTGTTTCATTTTGTAAGGGATGCGACAAATGCCAACGGTTGGGTAGTGTGACCAAAAGAAACATGATGCCCCTTTCCCCAATACTTGTCATAGAAATATTCGACTGTTGGGGCATCGACTTCATGGGTCCTTTCCCTATGTCATTTGGTTATTTTTACATCCTCCTGGCAATGGAGTATGTGTCCAAATGGGTGGAAGCTATCCCGACCAAGACTAATGACCACCGAGTTGTAGTCAAGTTTCTCAAGAACAACATTTTTTTAAGGTTTGAGATGCCTCGTTCAATAATAAGTGATGGTGGATCACATTTCTATAATAGGCTATTTGCATCTCTAATGTTCAAATATGCCGTCACTCACAAAGTATCCATTGCCTATTATCCACAAACAAATGACCAAGTTGAGCTATCTAACTAGGAGATCAAGAACATTCCAGAAAAAATGGTTAACCCAAACAAGAAGGATTGGTCTGAGAGATTCATCGATGGCCTCTGGCATACCACACTTCTTTAAAACTGTTTCGGGCATGTCTCCCTACCAGCTTGTCTATGGAAAGGCTTGCCACCTTCCAGTCGAAATGGAACACAGGGCCTATTGGGCCATTAAAACTTTAAATTTCAACTTGAGAATGGCCGGTGAACATAGGAAGTTGGAAATAAATGAGTTGGAAGAGATTCGACCAGATGCGTCTAAAGCTCCAAAATCTCAAAGGAACGGGTTAAGATCTTTCATGATAATTCCATTGTATAGAAATCATTCCAACCCGGTCAAGAAGTGCTCTTATGCAATTCTTGCCTCTTAATTTTCCAGAGAAAACTCTGATCCTGTTGGGATGGCCCCTATCTTGTCAAGGTGGCCTACCCCAACGGAGCTGTTGAGATCACAAATCCCGAAGATGGCCAAACATTCAAGGTCAATGGCCAAAGACCTAAGCCATTCTTTGAGGGTTTTGAAGGGAAAGTAGTGGTTGAGGATTTGATGAATCCGGTATATCTAGACTTGGTCGGGGAGTAGCTAGTGTCTATGCTTTCTATTGTACAGTTACTTTAATTTCCTTATGTTACTTTTATTTTATGTCACTTACTTTCTTTGGTTGGATAGATTTGTTTACGTTGTTTCAGATATTGGTGCTTTTGTTGAAGCTCAATCACGAGGTGTTCTCTAACCCTATTCATCTTTTTACTGTCCCTCTTTGCAAATCATATCTTTTTTGTTGCATTGAGGGCAATGCATGATTCAAGTTGGGGGGTGAGGAGCACCATTTGCATGTTACACCAATATAGTGAAAATCTTTGCGGACAAGACCAATTTTTGGGTGAACAATTCACCTGTCACATATATCATACAAAATTTTTGTTGCATTAGTGAAAAATATGCGAAAATTTTGAAATTTTTTGATGAAAAATATCTTAAAGTTGATATGTATTCCCTTATGAAGAGTGTGTGGATTGGATGGCATATTTATCTTTGTTGTGAACTTTGAGCATATGAGCATACCATGGAAACTGACCCTACGCATGAGTATCACATATGTGTTGATTTTTGAACTCAACTGTATGTGACCTTTGAATGTGTAATTTCAGCAATTTACAAATTGGATTCATATTTTAGGCTTGACATAAGTAGTGGAGATATGTAAGAGCCCATGTGAGCTTTAATGCCAATCTTTGTTTGGAGGGAACTTAGATTTACTCAAAGAACAATTTTTCAATGTCAAATTTGTTCAATAGTCTGATCATACTTGTTTTGGTTAGGTGCATCTGGATAGTAGACTGACTTGTTTCAATTATACAATGTCATCCCATGCATACCCGGAAGTGATTTTAGGCCATCTTCGAAATACTTTGAGCCTTAACCCTTTTTCTTTTGCAAGGATTATCCCTAGTGTCGTGATTAAACCTAATTTAAATTCATTTCTATGCCACACATTTGACCAAGCCATTGAAAATAAGAAATATCTACCTTACCTTAGTTGTCCCTTGAAGTTAAATATGAGTGATTGCAAAAAGTAAAGGAAGTGTGGTGTGGAAATTCAAACAAAGGGATGAATGATGTTGCAACTCAAAGAGTTCGGTGGAAAGGAATGAAAATACAAGAAAAGGAAGAAAATGGGTGAGAAGAAGAAAAGAATGAACAAAAAAAAAGGAAAATGTCAAGGAAAAGAAAGAAAAGAAACAACGAGTGTGGTGATGGTGTTAGCCTAGAAATCCCATAAAAAGAGAGATCTTTTTGAAATAAAGGTCATTCACTAGGAACAACCCTCTTTGTCATCCTATATCCTTCATTTCACTTACCTCAATACCACCCCAAGGCCTCATTACAACCCCTGAAAGTCCTAAATGATCTAGAGAAAGCACGGAGGAAGCATACTTTTAAATAACAAGAGAAGTTGGTTTAGCTGTCTAATGCCCTAGCATTCCTTTCATGAGATTATGCCAAGGTTGTTTTATTTTTCATATATGAACTTCATTTTTGGATTGCGTTTGAGTACACTTAGTTTTGAACACAAGATTCTATCTCACATGTACACATGAAGGGCATACTAGGAGAACTAGAATGCAGTTCATTGTTTAAGAGTGACCTTCGATGAGTTTTGTATTGAAACTGAATTTGGCAGGCTATTCGAATGTAAATTCTGTTGCGTAAATGCTCAAATTACTTGTTTAATTCACACACACACACGTTGAAAATGAATTTGTAGGTGCATACTTTAGACTAGTATTTGAGACTATGGTTTTACTTATGTGTGCTTAGTTCAATCATCTGAGAAATGTTTTAAATAGTCCCATACCTGCAAAATAGGGGAATATTGCTCAAGTTTTTGATATTCGGGATGAATTAGGAATGCCCATGTTATTAATTATGTGATTTTCATTTTGGGTGTTCATTTTGATAATTAAAGTTAGAAATCCATTCCTTGTACATTGAATGCATCAAAATTTTAAATCACATCACAAATTCAGTAATTAATTGGGCATGATGGCTCAAATTGTGGTTTACAAGTGGAGTATATGTTTAGGGTGGAGTAGAGATCACAAAGAGAGTGTTAGGATGTATAGGGGAGGTTTTAAAATGAAAAAGAAGTGGGAAGTGTTGCCCAGCAGGAATTCTTTTGCAACTAAGGCAAACCGTACCGGTACGCTGAGGCCTCTGGAGTGCAATGTACCGGTACGCGTACCAATATGCTTTACCTAGAATTCCAAAAGTTAGGGTTTTTATTCGATTTCTTTCAGGAATCTCTTTCACTTCCCTCTTAAACTACACACCCTTTTCCACTACTCTCTCACCCGAATTCTCCTTTAGACTTCTAAATCCCCTTCATCTTCCTTCAACCCTTCAAATACTCTCCCTTGTGCTGTGATTTAGGAAAATCAAATCTTGGAAACCCTAGGTGCCGAAAGTCTCTCAAGCCTTCATTTCCCTTCAATTTTCAAATTTTCCTAAAATCTCTCACATGGCTCATCCTGTAATGATTCCCCAAGATGCTATGGACTTGATTGAAGGTCTCCTCTTGAATCTCTTCGCTTTTTTGACAATGGGGCACTATTGCTGTGCATGGCCCGAACTAAGAGGCCCGGACCCAACAACCCTCAACCCGAAGAGCCAAGCGAGAACCAAGGTGAGTAAAGGAAGAAGGCAAGGCATGAGGCACGGATGAAATTGATCAAGGAGAAAAATGCACCTGTGAAAGGTACCTTGATCACATTTCCCTTACCCCAAGGAACAAAGTTGTTCGAATCATTGAGGCACATGGTATGAAATTCTGGTTTGAACCAGTTGATGGTTTTAATTTATCAGTGTGTAGAGATTTCTATCAAACTCTTAGGGTGGCGGATGTAGCTGAGGTGGAAGTATTGAAAATGATTGTTCGGGGTAAAATGTTTGTGGTGACCCNCTGAGGTGGAAGTATTGAAAATGATTGTTCGGGGTAAAATGTTTGTGGTGACCCCTGATGTTATTGCAACATTTCAAGGGAATTATGAGAGGCCACCAAATTTTCCACCACCCTATCCTCATAGCAACANTTGTTGAAGCTCAATCACGAGGTGTTCTCTAACCCTATTCATCTTTTTACTGTCCCTCTTTGCAAATCATATCTTTTTTGTTGCATTGAGGGCAATGCATGATTCAAGTTGGGGGGTGAGGAGCACCATTTGCATGTTACACCAATATAGNGCAAATCATATCTTTTTTGTTGCATTGAGGGCAATGCATGATTCAAGTTGGGGGGTGAGGAGCACCATTTGCATGTTACACCAATATAGTGAAAATCTTTGCGGACAAGACCAATTTTTGGGTGAACAATTCACCTGTCACATATATCATACAAAATTTTTGTTGCATTAGTGAAAAATATGCGAAAATTTTGAAATTTTTTGATGAAAAATATCTGAAAGTTGATCTGTNTTGGGGGGTGAGGAGCACCATTTGCATGTTACACCAATATAGTGAAAATCTTTGCGGACAAGACCAATTTTTGGGTGAACAATTCACCTGTCACATATATCATACAAAATTTTTGTTGCATTAGTGAAAAATATGTGAAAATTTTGAAATTTTTTGATGAAAAATATCTTAAAGTTGATATGTATTCCCTTATGAAGAGTGTGTGGATTGGATGGCATATTTATCTTTGTTGTGAACTTTGAGCATATGAGCATACCATGGAAACTGACCCTACGCATGAGTATCACATATGTGTTGATTTTTGAACTCAACTGTATGTGACCTTTGAATGTGTAATTTCAGCAATTTACAAATTGGATTCATATTTTAGGCTTGACATAAGTAGTGNGATTGGATGGCATATTTATCTTTGTTGTGAACTTTGAGCATATGAGCATACCATGGAAACTGACCCTACGCATGAGTATCACATATGTGTTGATTTTTGAACTCAACTGTATGTGACCTTTGAATGTGTAATTTCAGCAATTTACAGATTGGATTCATATTTTAGGCTTGACATAAGTAGTGGAGATATGTAAGAGCCCATGTGAGCTTTAATGCCAATCTTTGTTTGGAGGGAACTTAGATTTACTCAAAGAACAATTTTTCAATGTCAAATTTGTTCAATAGTCTGATCATACTTGTTTTGGTTAGGTGCATCTGGATAGTGGACTGACTTGTTTCAATTATACAATGTCATCCCATGCATACCCGGAAGCGNTGGAGATATGTAAGAGCCCATGTGAGCTTTAATGCCAATCTTTGTTTGGAGGGAACTTAGATTTACTCAAAGAACAATTTTTCAATGTCAAATTTGTTCAATAGTCTGATCATACTTGTTTTGGTTAGGTGCATCTGGATAGTAGACTGACTTGTTTCAATTATACAATGTCATCCCATGCATACCCGGAAGTGATTTTAGGCCATCTTCGAAATACTTTGAGCCTTAACCCTTTTTCTTTTGCAAGGATTATCCCTAGTGTCGTGATTAAACCTAATTTAAATTCATTTCTATGCCACACATTTGACCAAGCCATTGAAAATAAGAAATATCTACCTTACCTTAGTTGTCCCTTGAAGCTAAATATGAGTGATTGCAAAAAGTAAAGGAAGTGTGGTGTGGAAATTCAAACAAAGGGATGAATGATGTTGCAACTCAAAGAGTTCGGTGGAAAGGAATGAAAATACAAGAAAAGGAAGAAAATGGGTGAGAAGAAGAAAAGAATGAACAAAAAAAAGGAAAATGTCAAGGAAAAGAAAGAAAAGAAACAACGAGTGTGGTGATGGTGTTAGCCTAGAAATCCCATAAAAAGAGAGATCTTTTTGAAATAAAGGTCATTCACTAGGAACAACCCTCTTTGTCATCCTATATCCTTCATTTCACTTACCTCAATACCACCCCAAGGCCTCATTACAACCCCTGAAAGTCCTAAATGATCTAGAGAAAGCACGGAGGAATCATACTTTTAAATAACAAGAGAAGTTGGTTTAGCTGTCTAATGCCCTAGCATTCCTTTCATGAGATTATGCCAAGGTTGTTTTATTTTTCATATTTGAACTTCATTTTTGGATTGCATTTGAGTACACTTAGTTTTGAACACAAGATTCTATCTCACATGTACACATGAAGGGCATACTAGGAGAACTAGAATGCAGTTCATTATTTAAGAGTGACCTGCGATGAGTTTTGTATTGAAACTGAATTTGGCAGGCTATTCGAATGTAAATTCTGTTGCGTAAATGCTCAAATTACTTGTTTAATTCACACACACACACGTTGAAAATGAATTTGTAGGTGCATACTTTAGACTAGTATTTGAGACTATGGTTTTACTTATGTGTGCTTAGTTCAATCATCTGAGAAATGTGTTAAATAGTCCCATACCTGCAAAATAGGGGAATATTGCTCAAGTTTTTGATATTCGGGATGAATTAGGAATGCCCATGTTATTAATTATGTGACTTTCATTTTGGGTGTTCATTTTGATAATTAAAGTTAGAAATCCATTCCTTGTACATTGAATGCATCAAAATTTTAAATCACATCACAAATTCAATAATTAATTGGGCATGATGGCTCAAATTGTGGTTTACAAGTGGAGTACATGTTTAGGGTGGAGTAGAGATCACAAAGAGAGTGTTAGGATGTATAGGGGAGGTTTTAAAATGAAAAAGAAGTGGGAAGTGTTGCCCAGCAGGAATTCTTTTGCAACTAAGGCAAACCATACCGGTACGCTAAGGCCTCTGGAGTGCAACGTACCGGTACGCGTACCAATATGCTTTACCTAGAATTCCAAAAGTTAGGGTTTTTATTCAATTTCTTTCAGGAATCTCTTTCACTTCCCTCTTAAACTACACACCCTTTTCCACTACTCTCTCACCCGAATTCTCCTTTAGACTTCTAAATCCCCTTCATCTTCCTTCAACCCTTCAAATACTCTCCCTTGTGCTGTGATTTAGGAAAATCAAATCTTGGAAACCCTAGGTGCCGAAAGTCTCTCAAGCCTTCATTTCCCTTCAATTTTCAAATTTTCCTAAAATCTCTCACATGGCTCATCCTGTAATGATTCCCCAAGATGCTATGGACTTGATTGAAGGTCTCCTCTTGAATCTCTTCGCTTTTTTGACAATGGGGCACTATTGCTGTGCATGGCCCGAACTAAGAGGCCCGGACCCAACAACCCTCAACCCGAAGAGCCAAGCGAGAACCAAGGTGAGTAAAAGAAGAAGGCAAGGCATGAGGCACGGATGAAATTGATCAAGGAGAAAAATGCACCTGTGAAAGGTACCTTGATCACATTTCCCTTACCCCAAGGAACAAAGTTGTTCGAATCATTGAGGCACATGGTATGAAATTCTGGTTTGAACCAGTTGATGGTTTTAATTTATCAGTGTGTAGAGATTTCTATCAAACTCTTAGGGTGGCGGATGTAGATGAGGTGGAAGTATTGAAAATGATTGTTCGGGGTAAAATGTTTGTGGTGACCCCTGATGTTATTGCAACATCTCAAGGGAATTATGAGAGGCCACCAAATTTTCCACCACCCTATCCTCATAGCAACATCCAACCCAAGAAAATATCTAAATTTGTAGAATTCATGTATAAGGACCCTAGTAAATTCAAGGGACTTGTTCAAAGTGGGGGATTGAAACATTCGTATGGACTATTGAATAAGCTCTTCATTACAATCTTTTACCAAAGGGTTCCAAAAAGAAACCAAATCTTGAGAAGCTGGGTCTGTTGGACATTGTTATGTTGGGGAAAACTATTGACTTTGCCCTTGTGATATGGGAAGTCATGAAAGACTTTGCCAATACACAGAAGCCCATGACAAATTTGTCGTACGAGAATTTGGTAACCCGAATGTGCATGCATTTCAAAGTAAAGACTTATGCGTTCGACAAGTTCTCTTCCCCAGACACTGGGGCGATTGGCAAGACTAGTAGCAAAAAGAGAAAGGCAATGAGTCGGGGGAAACAAGCTAAGACAATGGGTTCTCATTCTGGGATCCCTGCACTAGCTTCATCCGCTGCCCCATCCACAGCTTCACCGGAATGCTCTATCCCTCCATGCCTCGATGCATTGGAGGCTATGGTCCATAGGATTAAGGTATCCGTGCAGAGCATGGCAGTGATGACGAAAGAGCTATTTGTGCACACCTTCCCTAGGAGGACCCCCACCACCTACTTCTAGCCCTTCTACATCTATTCCTTCTACCTCGACAATGGTTGAGGTAGAGGAAGATGAGGATGATTTTGAAGAAGATGTGGAGGGTGGAAACGACTACGATGAGGATGATGCCAGTGATGATGATGATGATGATGGGGACGAGGAATAGGTTGTTGTAGTTTTTTTTCTTTTGCTTGTATTGGAGGGTATGTAATAAGAATGGATTCATTGGCCTCGTAGAAGAATCCATAGGTTTTAGGCCATTTTGTTCTTTTTGATGATTGAATCCTTGTACTCTAACTTCAAAGCACAGTAATGAAAGAAACCACAGTTTTGGTTCAATCTTGTCCAATTTTATTTTGATAATTGCATTGTGATTTTTATATTTTGATTGATTGGGTGAATTGTTTGTTTAAATGGAATGTTCTATGTTATACTTGTTATCTTGTTGTGGGACATAAATTTTGCTAAGGGACTAGCAAAACTCAAGTTGGGGGTGTGATTAGCACAAAAACATTGCATATACCATTTGCTAATCATCTCTTTTTCACTTGCTTTCAGGGATTATATGTTTAGAATTGCACTACGTGAGCTATTAACGAAGATATTTGATCTTTGCAGGACAAGATGTGATAAATAATGCTTCTTAAGGCCTTCCCAAATATGTTGAGGTGAATGAGTATGAAAGGATGGCCTGTGGATAGCTCAGGAAATCACAAAATCAAGAAATCAGAAAATCAGACAAACCGTACTAGTACGCGTACTGGTAAGCTTAGGCCTCAGGAGTTTGACGTAACGGGACGCATACCGGTATGCTTTGCTGAATTTGCCCAAAATCTGTAGATCATCCTCTACTACTTTGAGGGTCCCACCATCATATCTCCTACACTTCTCTGACACGCCCACAATACTGTTCATCCTTTTAACACCTCTTTTTGGAGCCATGGTGATCAATGAGGAGAGAGGAGAGAGAGTTGTTGTGTGTGCAAATAGGGGTCTGCACTTCCCTGTCCAGCCCATTCTTGGCTACAGCCTATGGATGGAAATCACATCACTCAGCTGGAAGAGAAAACTATGGACGTTTTTGGGGGGAAATGACTTTATTATTCTGCATTTCATACACTACACAGATATAGAGAGAGAGAGAGAGAGAGTCTGGAGAAGATGATGAATAGTATTCTAGAGAGATAAACTGAGATTTTTTCATTTTCTTCAGTACATTGTCTTGCAATCTCTTGAAAGAATCTTGAGAGCTTCATTGAATGCCATTAATGCTAGTTCCTACAAGTTCATTGCAAGTTTAACTCCCTTTTAAAGCTTCCACCATTAATGCATTTATGTTCTTCATTCCTTCCTAACTGTAAAATGGGTATTCATTGCTTTCACTTATAGCTTATGTTTGCTTGCATTTAGTTACTCAAGAACTTCATTACTTTGCAATGCATTCTCATTTTATTGTTAATTTCATCACAAGCATGAGTAGCTAAATCCTTTAGTTGGCAAAACCAAGGGGAACCTCCACTCGGGGATGCCATTTCAACTCATTCTCCACCCTTCTTTCAGAGTTCAATGGTTCGGTTTGACTGGGTTGAGGGTGGATAAGTTGGTGAGTCTTTGATATTCTGTAAGCCTAGTCATAGTTTATGCTTAGATACTCACCCATCTTATCCCTAGCTTCCCATGAATCAATTGAACATTTATACTCTATTGGAGGAGGGATTCGAGTTGAGATGGTATCCCTATTTGAGTGACCTCTTGGATTAGCCAACATTTGTTTCTCATTTAATTCTCACCAAAACAAACTTCACCAAAAAACTTTCAACAAAAAAATATTTTACACTTTCTTTCACCTAAAAATCACCTTCCATTTGGTTCTCATCTTTCCCCGTGGAATCGACCTTGGAGTACCTCCAAGTAAAACACGATCCACAAAAATCTACTTGCGCTTGGGGGGCATTTTTGTTCATGCACATAACACATTTCCACCATCCCATTTTCCCATCTCCTTGCCCTTTCTTTTGACACTACTTAAAGGGAGAGTGACATTCCCCTCCATGCATTTTGAGGGATGATATATTAGGGGTTAGGAATAACAAGGAAAAAAACCAAGCAGTTATGCGGCATTTTGTTAGGGGCATGACAATGACGTTGGAATCCAAGCCTTCGGTGAGAAATTCGGATTTTGATGGATTTTGGGGATTTTGTGAAAAAAATGAGGGTTTTTATGGGAGAATTTGAATGAAAATGCAATTAATCACAATGAAATCCAACCTTAGGAGGGGTTTCTTTGAGGATTGGAGAGGTTTTGAGAGGGACGAGAGAGAATCTAAGGTGGAGAGGAGTGGAGACATGAACAGTTTTGTTGAAAATCTGGACTTAAACCCTCATTTTTTTGAATTCTAGGCAAAACCTACTGGTAGGTTTTGTCCACTGGAGAATTCCTACCGTTAGGTTTAAGCAAACTTCTACCAGTAGGTTTTAGTCTTTTCCAAAAATTTCCCTATGCTCATGTTTTTATCTCCACTCCAAATTTATTCAAGTCCTACACATTCTAACAACCTATTTACAACATCCACTCTACCAAAACCTTGAACCATGTTTGTGAACCACGAATAAGTGACCATGCCCAACTTTATTTATGAAATTGCAATGCGAGTTTAGTTTTTGATACTTTTAAAACACATGACATGGAATGCTAATTCAACAGACAAAATGAACTCCCAACATATAAAGCACAAATTGAAATACAAAAGGCATTCCTTCTTCATATCAAAAGTTCGAGCAATATTCCCCTATCCTACAAGTACAAGGCTACTCGATAAGATTTCTCAAACCCCAAACTAAGCACATATGGTCGCGA
Organism: Ilex paraguariensis; assembly: GCA_963454935.2. Lineage (NCBI taxonomy): Eukaryota > Viridiplantae > Streptophyta > Magnoliopsida > Aquifoliales > Aquifoliaceae > Ilex > Ilex paraguariensis. Next base: position 298,913 of record CAUOFW020001436.1, read on the forward strand.
CTTTAAATGCTATTCTAGACTATTCACCTACACATTTGTTTTCAAACTCGTGTGTGTGTGAAATGCACAAGTAATTTCAGAATTTACTCAACGGAATTCACATTTACTTAGGTATCCAAACTCAGCTTCAATGCAAAACTCACCAAGGGTTTCTCTCAAAATTGAATAACTCTATGATTATCCTGGCATGCTCTCCATGTGTATATGTAGATTGAATCTTGTGCACAAATCAAATGCTCACATATAATCCAAAATTGATGAACATGCATAATAATTGAAACGACCTTGGCATAATTTCATGAATGGAATGTTAGAGCATTAAATAGCAAAACCAACTTTTCTTTTTCATTAAAAGTATGCTTTCACCATGCTTTCTCTTGATCATTTAGGGCTTTCAAGGGTTGTAATGAGGCCTTGGGGATGATGTTTGGGCTTAGTGAAATGAAGGGTCGAAGGAGACAAAAAGAGTTACTACGAGGGCATTGACTATTATTACTAAAATCTCATTGTTGCAAAATTTTCAGATTTACGCATTCACTTCACTTTTTTGTTTCTTTTTTCTTCTTCTTTCCTTTTCTTTCATTTTTCAACCCTTCCTTCTCCTTTTTCTTGGGCTTTCTTTTTCTCTTTTTCATTCAAAATTTTAATTTGGCACCCTTTTATCCCTTTTTGGGTTTCCTCCGCAAATTTTTTTTCCTTTATGATCAATCACAGTCAGTCTCAGAACAACCAAGGTATGGTAGATTTTTATCTTTTTACACTGCCTTGGTCAATTGTGTGGCATGGAAACGAATTTTCAAATAAGGCTCAATCACGGCACAAGGGATATTTTTTTTTTTAAGAAAAGGGCTAAGGCTCAAAGCATTTCAAAGATGGTCTAAGATCATTTCTAGACAAGCATGGAGAGGCATATTGCCATTTCAAGACAAATTCAATCAACTATCCACATACACTCTAACTAATGCAAGCATAATGAGATTATTGAACAGATTTTGAATTTGAAAAATTGTTCCTTTGAGTAAATGTAAGTTTCATCCAACAAATATCAGCACTAAAGTTGTAACACCCCGCATTTTCTTTTATATATGTATATAGATATATAGTAAATAATTGTTGTAAAAATGGGGATATGTGTAGTGATGTGTGTTTGAATTTGGTAGAATGAAAAAGGGATGAACAGTGCACTGGCTGTAACATCAAGCTCGATTTCGACCTTGATGCAGTCCATATCTCTCAAAACTTAAAACATGAAATTT
>CAUOFW020001436.1:310820-392642 GCA_963454935.2 Ilex paraguariensis
CTTGTGAATGAAATGTGATATTAGCATGTATTATATGTTATCATGTTGATGAAGTGTTGATATATGCTCTTGGATATATTGAACTTGAAATGGTTATGGTGATTATATGCAAATGATATAAATTGTCATGGTATACATTGATATGTAAAAATTGTTCATTTGGCATACATTGCAATATGGACATGGAATTGACAACACATTCATGGGCTACAAGCATGAGTATGGGTGTAGGGTTGCATGGGGTGATGAACACCAACATTGGTGCTTGATGGTGGGCTTGAAGAAGTGGGATTGAACGTCTTATGGAGTCGCACGGTTACATGCATAAGAAAACTTGTGTTGGTTATAGCAAGTAGGGCTAGATACTCCATCGGGTGAAAAATCCGGCCATTTGGTTCATACACTTACCGACGGTGAAATTCTAGAAAAGTGTAATGGTGTACGGAGCCGGAGGTACGATTCCTGAATCCGATACCCCATAAAGGCACATGATTTTGATATATAAATTATTCATTTGATGGGAAACATCCAAGAATGAATTGGTTTTATGACATATGGTTGATTTCAAAATGATCTTTGGATGTGTTTCATCAAAGACGTTTGTTTTACACATATGAGTCACATTGTGCTGTGGGAGTTGGTGTGGGCTCGGGATAGCATACATGAGTGAGTTTCATCTCATTACTTGGTATGGCATCATGAGATTCTATCTTGAATAACATATTCTTATTTNTATTTCATCAAAGACGTTTGTTTTACACATATGCGTCGCATTGTGTTGTGGGGGTTGGTGTGGGCTCAAGATAGCATGCCTGAGTGAGTTTCGTCTCATTACTTGGCATGACATTATGAGATTCTATCTTGAATAACATATTCTTATTTGGAATGGAAGAAGTTGTTTGTGGCATGTGCGCATTGCATATGCATTTTAGGTGGGGAGTAGCCTTTGTAGGAGTTTTTCTACTGAGCGTTGGCTCACCCTATACGGGAAACATTTCAGGTGCAGGGTGCGTACAGGCGGAGGACTCTCATTCGGGGCCTCATGGGTGAAGAGGGGCCAACATGTGGCCTTTAACCATGACTGTTTTGTAAACTTTTGTTCAAACTATGTATTGACATGTAATATTTGTAAAGGAATTATAATTTTGAACTTGTATTAACTATATTTAATGCATAAACTCATGATGTGAAAGTATGGATAATTGGACCCGGTGTGGTCAACATTTGTATATGGGACCTCAAATGGGTCATGTGATGGTACGGTTCACAGATTGTGTTTTGGGTAAAATTTTCTCGTACAAAGGAGACTTTGGCCCATTTTGTTGAATTATGAAACCCCGTAAATGGGACTCAACGGCGTGGTATCGAGTTATACGATATTCACAAGTATTTTCGCGGGTTGATGGACGATCAATGAGACCTCCGGATTTTGTGGCGTCACAGTTTTGGTTACATGACACCCGATCCTATCGTAAAATGAAAAAAATTCTACTGTTTCGGAATTCAACAAAAATTGATTGAGTAACTAGATTTCGCGAGACGAACCTAATGGTCAGGTCCTTTTCTTCATCTGAATTTTAGAAAAGTTCAGATTTTCAACCCGTACCGTAGCGGTTAATATTATCGTTTTATCATTTTTCTCAAAAATTCAAAATTTTCCGGATTTAACATCCAATCGAAAAAAGAAAAAATATTAAAAAATGTTTAGAATCTTCTCAAGAAGAGCAATCAGAGAAAAAAAAATTGAAAAATGCTCACCGGTGAAACCATTTCTGTGCAATAAGTTTTAAATCTTATTAGTCCTAAATCCTCTTCCAAGAAAGAAAATGTAATTATTGATCTCAAATATGAGATTAATCAAGTAAAATATGAAATCAAAGATCTCAAAAAAAAAAAAAAAAAGATTATCTTCTCTTAAGAATTTTGAACAATCTCAAGGTGAAGGTCCATAAATTTCAGGAGAAAAACAATATCTTTTTTTTCTTGATCAAATTACATATAAAAAAATGGTATGTTGAAATTACACTAGTAATCAACCAAGAATATGTTGTCAAAACTATTGCACTTATTGATAGTGGTGTTGATATGAATTTGCATTAAAGAAGGACTAATTCCTACCCAATATTTTGAAAAAACTACTCAAACTTTGAGTAGTACTGATGGTTCAAAATGAACATTAAGTATAAACTAACAAATGTCTACATTTGTAATAAAGGGATATGTATATCTACCTCCTTTATTCTTATTAAAAATCTGACTCAAAATGTTATTTTGGGCACTCCATTTTTTGCTCTTATTGAACCAATCACGATTAATTCAAAAGGAATCACTACTTTTTTAAATAACCAACAAATTATCTTTGAATTTATTACTAAGCCAGAAACAAAAATTTTAAAAGAAAGAAAAATTAATTTTATTCAACAAGAAGTCAGAATTATGACTATTGAAAACCAATTAGAAAATCCTAAATTTTAGGATAATTTAAAAATTCTACAAGAACAAGTAGTTCGAGAAATATGTAGTAACTTTCCTAATGCATTTTTGGGAAAGGAAAAAGTATATTGTCTTTTTTTCCCTATGAAATAGATTTTAATGAGAAAAATATTGCTACTAAAGCAAGACCAACTAAAATGAATGAAGAATATTTAAAACTTTGTAAAAAAGATATCCAAACTATACTTGAAAAATCCCTAATAAGAAAGAGTTATTCACCGTGGACTTGTGCGACTTTTTATGTAAATAAAAAAGTTGAAAAAGAAAGGGGAGTACCTCGTTTAGTTATTAATTATAAACCTTTAAACAAAATTTTAAAATGGATAAGATATCCAATTCCTAATAAAAAAGATTTATTAGCTCGAGTTCAAGATGCTGTAATCTTTTCTAAATTTGATTTAAAATATGAATTTTGGAAGATTCAAATAGTTGAAATTGATTGGTATAAGACTGTATTCACAGTTCATTTCGGANTACAAGAACAAGTAGTTCGAGAAATATGTAGTAACTTTCCTAATGCATTTTTGGGAAAGGAAAAAGTATATTGTCTTTTTTCCCAATGAAATAGATTTTAATGAGAAAAATATTCCTACTAAAGCAAGACCAACTAAAATGAATGAAGAATATTTAAAACTTTGTAAACAAGATATCCAAACTATACTTGAAAAATCCCTAATAAGAAAAAGTTATTCACCATGGACTTGTGCGACTTTTTATGTAAATAAAAATGTTGAAAAAGAAAGGGGAGTACCTCGTTTAGTTATTAATTATAAACCTTTAAACAAAGTTTTAAAATGGATAAGATATCCAATTTCTAATAAAAAAGATTTATTAGCTCGAGTTCATGATGCTGTAATCTTTTCTAAATTTGATTTAAAATATGAATTTTGAAAGATTCAAATAGTTGAAATTGATTGGTATAAGACTGTATTCACAGTTCATTTCGGACACTATGAATGAAATGCTTGTTATTTGGACTAAAAAATGCTCCTTCTGATTTTCAAACTATCATGAATGATATTTTTATATCTTATGGAACATTTTTGATTGTTTATATTTATGGTGTACTCATATTTTCAAAATAAATTGATCAACATTTTAAACATTTGAATATTTTTATTCAAGTGGTTAACAAAAATGGNAGAATGATATTTTTATCCCTTATGGAACATTTTTGATTGTTTATATTTATGGCGTACTCATATTTTCAAAATTAATTGATCAACATTTTAAACATTTGAATATTTTTATTCAAGTGGTTAACAAAAATGGATTAGTGGTTTCAGCCACAAAAATGAAACTTTTTTCAAACAAATATACGTTTTCTTGGCCATAATATTTCTTAAGGGAAAATTATCTAATTGATAGAAGTATTGAATTTGCTTCCAAATTCCTTGATGAAATCAAGGATAAAAANTCGTTTTAAGGGAAAATTATCCAATTGATAGAAGTATTGAATTTGCTTCCAAATTCCTTGATGAAATCAAGGATAAAAAATAAATTCAAAGAATTTTGGACAATTTAAATTACTTATCTGATTTTTATAAAAATCTCGCCCAAGATACTTCTATTCTCTATCAAAGATTGAGAAAATCTCTTCCACAATGGAATTCTGAACATGCTCAAGCTATTCAGAAAATAAAGCTTAGAGCTAGACAATTGCCATGTGTTGGCATTGGAAAATCCCAATTGGGAGAAAATTGTTGAAACTGATGCATCTAATAAAGGATATAGAAGAATTTCTTAAACAAAAGAATCCTCATTCTAATTGTGAAGAATTAGTATGATTTAATTCAAGTGTTTGAAAAATGCCCAATTGAAATATTCCACAGTTAAAAAAGAAATTCTTTCTGNGCTTAGAGCTAGACAATTGCCATGTGTTGGCATTGGAAAATCCCAATTGGGAGAAAATTGTTGAAACTGATGCATCTAGTAAAGGATATAGAAGAATTTCTTAAACAAAAGAATCCTCATTCTAATTGTGAAGAATTAGTATGATTTAATTCAAGTGTTTGAAAAATGCCCAATTGAAATATTCCACAGTTAAAAAAGAAATTCTTTCTATTGTTAAATGTTTTAATAAGTTCTAGGAGGATTTATTAAATCAATATTTTTTATTAAGAATTGATTACAGTTCTACCAATGAAGTTTTAGAAAAAGATGTTAGGAATTTGACATCAAAACAAATATTTGCTAGATGANGTTGTTAAATGTTTTAATAAGTTCCACGAGGATTTATTAAATCAATATTTTTTATTAAGAATTGATTACAGTTCTACCAAAGAAGTTTTAGAAAAAGATGTTAGGAATTTGACATCAAAACAAATATTTGCTAGATGACAAGCAATCCTTTATGTTTATGATTTTAAAATTGAATATATTAAAGGAGAATCAAAATTTCTTTCTAATTTACTAAGAAGGGAATTTTTGCAAAGCTCCAATGAGAACTAATAAAAGACACGGTAGGGGAACTAATAGTTCCCAATCCAGATNAAAATTGAATATATTAAAGGAGAATCAAAATTTCTTTCTAATACTAACAAGGGAATTTTTGCAAACCTCCAATGAGAACTAATAAAAGACACGGTAGGGGAACTAATAGTTCCCAATCCAGATCTCCTCCAAGTCAATGGGATAAATTGGGTTTGACCTACTTGTTTTTTTTTTCGTAATTGACCATTTCCACCGCTACCAACAATGCAATCAGGCTCTAATGCCTCTTTTTCTTCTCAGACCAAGCCTAATAATAAACAAATTTCTATTCCTAAAAAGAAGAAATCTGCTAAAGACGTTCTTCTCGAAGAACCAAAAATGGCGAAAGATTATTTTGAAAATCTCAACTGCGATGTTGTTTTATACTTGGAAAATTCATAGGTTCAATGGATGAAAGATTTTTTTTATCTAGTAAAACACATTTTCGAATATCAACACTTCTTTAAAAAAAGTGGACACGATCGAACTTTTTATGAAAGAATTCTTTATGAAACTGAGTCAATCAATATTTCTCATCAGGAACGCCAAGACAAAATTATTGGCTACAGTAAGGTTTTAATTATGCGTGTCATGCAGACTTCTGATTGGGAAATAAATCCCAACAATGAAAGGAATTTTAATCCACCCAGACATTTTCCTAATGAAATGGGAAAACCTTACAATTATTGGGATTACATGGATGCATGGGAGAATACTTTTTATATCAAATTCAAAAAAGGAAACATTCCTATTTTTTTATATTCCCTCTTCACACTAATTATACTGTTAATGATTTACAAATTGATCTGTCAATTGGATTAAAAGACTAGGGACTACTCAATTTTTGCTAGAATGTCTTGCTTCTAGATATGAAGTTTTCAAGAGTCTTAATCCTCATCTATGAGATATTGAAGGACCAAAGTTCCTTAATTAATTTGTTAGATTCAGTATTTCTTGGTTTTGGACATGAAATTATGATGCTAACTTTGATTCTCAGAATCTTCCTTGTTTTTTCAGAAATTACTATTTCAAATGGTGGGGTAATTTTCCTCAAGTTGGAAGAAACATTTCATCTCATTGACACTTCTTTTGAGAATTGGGAAGAGGAATCCCAAGCAGGAACCAATTTTTCCAATTTAAATCCTACCCAAGATTTATTTGATGTTCTTAAAAAACAAATCAAGAAGCTAAATCTAGATTTTACTCCTCAACAACTCAAGACTCATATGATAGAGATGACGCAAAATTAATTAATCGCATCTTTTCAAGAAGACAATAAGCCTCAAATCCCATAGATTAAAGGAGCACCAGGATTTTAATCTCAATCCTACTCATCCAAAGGAAAAGGAAAATAAATTAAAAAAGATGATGATCCGGAAGATTCCTAAGACCCAATGGATTACAATGAAAATGAAGATATGAAATTGTATATTTGTAACGTCCCAAAATTCACTTTGGAGGACATTACTATCTAAAAACCATTCACATCACAAGAACAACTAATAAAATCCATCAATAAAGATAATTTCATTCATCATCTATAATATATACAACATCACCCCAAAAGAATATGCCAAACCATGACCACTACATCCAAAAAAATATGCCCAAACTATTATCCCGCAGTGGAATAAGGAAAATATTAACATGAACATTATCTCAAAATGAAACTCCTAGTTTAGTACATAAAAATAGCAATTCTAAACATCCCCCTCCGGATCCACATGTCCATCAACTTGAGCTTCCCAAATCACCTACTCGTTAACTCGGGGCTCTTCCTCTAAACCGAAATCTGAAAATAAGTATTGTTAGTAAGGGGTGAGCACTAAGCTCTGTAGGAAAATCCTCCCAAATTTGGACAAAATTTTGAAAACATATAAAACAAGTCTGTCCCATTTCACAAATATCATATATAACTTTTGAAAGAAAACAATGATAGTTCATCTGATCTCAAATTTAAGCAATAACAATAAATTAAAAGAAGAGATAAAACCAATTCCCAACAATAAGCCATTTCCAACCATAAACCGTTGCCACAACAACAAACACAACCCACTATTTGTACCATTACCAATAGTGTATATCAAACCACAACTTTTATGCTTCACAACATTATGTATATTTGTATCTCAGGTATGATGTATGATATCACATGAATAAACACATTGAGAATATCCTGGCCCATACACACACCCAATCCTCGCAAGGATATACAACTTTAGGAAGGGCATATACCGACACATTGGCAGTGACAAATCCAACCTAGGAATAATATACTAACTCTCAACCTCGATACCACGTGAGCGAATAGTGGTTTGGTCCTTGCAAGGTACTAATCCCACTACGAGTGGTAGAAAAAAATTCAAACCCACACGGAGTAAGAAACGCATCTACCCACTCTACGATACCCACTCAACGGCCACCCATGGTTATCTAAACATCCACAAGAGATACAACACCCAACCAATTTCTCCAATCATAAATAAAATCTAAAATTCCCAAATTTCATATATATGATTCCAATAGAACAATTTAAGAAAATATGCAAGAGATCATCAAAAGACATACTTTTATTGTTCAAAATAAAGCACTAAGGCTTTTGAATCAAGAGCACAAGAATATCAAGAAGAAGATTTCATGTTTCTCAAAAACTAAGTTTTGACATCAAGAATAAGGGTTTTATGGCTATCACCATAACTTCACTCAAAACATGGTAATAGTTGTAAGAATATCAAGAATCAAGGATTTCAATACATATATATATATATATATATATATATATGAGATTTAGAGTAAAAACATGTATATATATAAGCTCTAGCATCAATGAACAAGAGCGGAAGAAAACCCCAACCTTTCTTCCTTAGCTTTGAGTGAAGAACTAAAAGATTTGATCTTTCCCAAACTTGAATCAACACTTTAATCTCTTTGTTTTTCCCTTTCTTTCTTCCTCTCTAAGCATCCCTATGATTAGAAATGTTGAAATGAGGCTAATGGGGGTGTCCTTATGTATTATAGGGTGAGAAGTGGCCTCTTGTACGCGATTCTGAAGGTCTGAATTCATAACTCACATTTGAACGTCCTTTGATCCAATACTTTTGTTTTTTCATCAAACAAAAAGTACTGGAACGCACTGTCGTTCTAACGTAGAAACTTCCAGTGAAGTTTTGGCCTATTTATAGGTTGATTTGGAAAATTTTTGTGAAATACACTTTTGTAGCTCTAGAAGTCTACTATCTACAGTAAGAATTTCAGCTCAAACGGACATAAGGCTAAAATGTTATGGTCCAAATACTAAGAAGTACCTAAAATCCTTTCTACCCAAATTTTATCTAAAATGTGCTTGAACTCCGGACTACTTCCTAACTTCTAATCCATACCCTATTACCTCGCCTAACATTTTTATTTTTACTTTTACAATCCACTTAGTTTATGCATACATTATCATATATATTAGCATTTCAAAAATAATTATATTGCTATATTAAGATAAGTATGTGGGGGTTTACAATCCACCCCCTTAAAGAAAGTTTCATCATTGAAACTTACCTTAAGTAGAGAACAAATGAGGGTACTTCTCTAGGATCTCCAGCTTTGGTTCCCAAGTAGCTTCCTCCACCCCCGTGATGTTGCCACAAGACTTTCACCAGTTGGATTACTTTATTGCGAAACACCTTCTCCTTGGTATCAAGAATCTTCACTGGTTGTTCTTCATATGTTGCTCCATCTTGAACTTCAATATCCTCCAAATCCACGGTATCCATTGTATTCGATTGACACTTTCTTAACATTAAAACATGGAACACGTCATGCACCCCTGACAACTGGGTTGGTAACCGAAGTTGATACGCCACTTTGCCCATCGCTTTGATCACTTCAAATGGTTCGATGTACCTTGGAGCTAATTTTCCATTCTTGCCAAATCTAAACACTCCTTTCTTGGGTGACACCTTGAGGAACACATAGTCCCCCTCTTGGAATTCCAATGGTCATTGTCTTCTATCCGCATAGCTTTTCTGTCTACTTTGTGCCATGCGTAGTCTATCTTTGATGAGTTGAATTTTCCTCGGAGTCTCCCGAACAATTTCTGGCCCAAACAAGCTACTCTCTCCAGCTTCCAACCAACAAGTCAGGGACCTACATGGTGTTCCATACAATGCCTCATAAGGTGTCATGCAGATGCTAGATTGAAAAATGTTGTTATATGCAAATTTCACCAATGGCAAATGATCACTCCAACTTCCCTTGAAGTGCAACACACAAACACGTAACATGTCCTCCAAAATCTGTATCAACCTCTCGAATTGGCCATCCGTTTGAGGTTGAAAGGTCGTGCTAAAATGTAACTCTATCCCCACAGCTCGTTGTAGACTTTGCCAGAATTGTACCACAATCCAACACGATAGAGAGTGGGACTCCATGTAATCTAACAATCTCATGGATGTAAAGCTTACTCAAGGTCTCTAAGGAGTCAGTGGCCTTCATACTCAAGAAATGAGCGGACTTGATGAGTCTATCCACAATGACCCATACTGCATTATGCCCTCGTGACGTCCGTGGAAAACCAGACACGAAATCCATGGTAATGTGATCCCACTTCCACTTTGGGATATGCAAAAACTGTAGTAATCCTCCGGGTTTTTGATGCTCCACCTTCACTTGCTGACACTTTGCGCACTTGGCAACGTACTTAGCCATGTCTTGTTTCATCCCTTTCCACCAATATTGACACATCTTGGTACTACCGGGATGTATGGAAAATTTTGAACGATGGCACTCACCTAATACTTTTTCCCTTACTTGGTCATTGTTTGGTACACATAGCCTTCCACGAAACTGTAACTTATCATCATGTATAGACTAATTCTCAACAACCTCATTCCTTTCCAATCTACCCTGGATAGTTTCCAACTCGGTATCTAATCATTGCAACTCCACAATCATTTTTCAGAGAATTTGTTGAGCTACAAGATTAAATAAGCATGGTCGATCTTCTTGTCTATCCACCAATAGATCAAACTCCTCCAAAACATCAATCATCTTCCACCTATGAATAGTAAGAACATTGATTTCACACTGAGACTTTCGGCTAAGTGCATCTGCTACTACATTAGTCTTCCTTGGATGGTAGTTGAGTGTGAAATTCTAGTGTTCTAGATATTCAATCCACCTTATTTGCCGAAGGTTCAAGTCTTTCTCTGTGAAGATATACTTAAGGCTCTTATGATCTGAAAACACTTAAAAATTTTCTATATAAAGGTAACACCTCCACAACTTAAGGGCAAAAATCACAATGGCTAGTTCCAAGTCATGAGTGGGATAATTATGCTCATGAATCTTGAGTTGCCTCGAGCCATAAGCAACTACCTTACCTTCTTGCATTAGAACACATCCCAAGCCTCATAATGAAGCATCTATGTAAACATCGTATCCTTTCCCACTACTCGGAATAATGAGGACAGGAGCTGTTGTCAACCTTTCTTTCAAGGTGCAAAAAACTAGCTCAGACTCTTGAGTCCACAAGAATTTTTCTCTCTTCTTCGTAAGGCGAGTCATTGACATCGCTAGTTTTGAGAACCCTTCCACAAACCTCCAGTAATAGGTTGCTAATCCCAAGAAACTACGTATTTCGATCACATTCCTCAGTGGTTTCCATTTCATCACGGCTTCAATCTTTGCGAGGTTAACAGCTACACCCTATTCTGACACAACATGACCAAGAAATTTTACTTCCTTCATCCAGAACTCACATTTAGTCTTCTTAGCAAATAACTTATGCTCTCTCAAGGTTTGAAGCACTACCGAAAGATGGTGTTCATGTTCCCCATGTATCCGCGAATAGATTAATATGTCATCAATAAACACAATGACAAACTGATCTAGATAAGGCCGGAATACCCTGTGCATCAAATCTATGAAGGCTGCAGGCGCATTAGTCAGTCCGAACGATATTATCGTATATTCGAAATGATTATACCAAGTACGAAAAGCTGTCTTAGGAATATTCTCCTCCCTGATCCACAGTTGATGGTACCCTGTGGGAAGATCAATCTTGGAGTAATACTTAGAACCCCTCAACTGATCGAATAAATCATCAATCTGTGGTAATGGGTATTTATTCTTCACTGTCACTCGATTCAACCTTCGTTAGTTCGTGCATAACCGAAGTGTTTCATCATTCTTCTTCACAAAAAGGATCGGGGCTCCCCAAGGTGAAGTACTTAAACGGATAAACCCAATAGTCAATAGATGGTCCACCTACTTCCTTAACTCCCTTAACTCCAAAGGTGCCATCCAATAAGGAGCAATGGATATGGGTTCAGTTCCTAGATACAGATCAATAGTAAACTCAATCTCTCTCTGTGGGGGTAACCTTGGTAGTTCATCTGGGAAGACATCCAAAAACTCTGACACTATCAATACCACATCCGGTTGGGATCTATCCCGATCATCTCCCATCAAGCTAGCTAAGAAACTCAAATGGCTCCCTGCCTTAGCTTTCAAGAATCTACTACCCATAGTAGGAAATGGATGGGAAGAATTTCGTTCATTCATGACACTAAAAAATATCCCTCCCAGTAATTGAAATGAAATTCGTTTACAAAAACAATTCATTACCACACGAAAAGTGGACAACAAGTTCATCCCAAATATTTTGTCATACCCCTTTTATGGCTAATGCAATCAAATCTATAGTTAATTCTTGCCCCCAATTCGAAGCACACAACCTCTACACACCTTTCTAGTATCCAACCGTTCTCCCATAGGCATGTCAATACTCAAGGCATGTTCGAACTTCTCAAATTCCAATACCAAATTAAGAGCATATATAGTGCATATGAATGAATGAGTCGCACCAGGATCAAATAAAATTCAGGCCCAAAAATTATAAAGAAGAACGATACATTCCACAACTGCATTGAAAACGTTTTCCTCCGGTTAGGTCAAAGCAAACAATCTTACTTGATTGGCATCGCCTGAGGCTAGAGCTCCTAACGGTCTCTACTGTAGTGGCTTCTGTAGTAGTGGCTTCTTTGCATTTACTTGTCTCGTTGCTTGGTTGGTCTTTGTTGAAAATAATGGGTAGTTATTTTTGTAGTGCCTGAAACCTCTACATGCAAAACATTGACGCGGGTCAGTGCCTGCTCGATTCTGAGTAACCCCATCTCCTCGAACTATCTGAAGTCTCTGTCCAACTACCTGGTCTAGGCGATGGTATGGTGTCACTCTCGGCACTCCACTGCTGCTAACACCCATTCGGATTTGACCTCCCCTCGCGAAGTTCTGTCGCCATTGGTTGTCCTCCGTGTCTCTCTTCACTAGTGCAGCTCTATCAACAAGATCCCTATAGTCTCGGATCTTGTGAGCCACAAGTTTCTCCTAGATGGCCGACCTCAAGCCCTCTTCAAAACGTTTGGCCCTCTTGGCCTCAATAGATATGAATTCCGTGGTGTAACGAGATAACTCGTCAAACTTCCTCTCATACTTGGCTATCGTCGTGCTACCCTGTCGTAGAGCGAGAAAGTCGGCACTCATCTTGTCTCTGATTGATTTAGGAAATTATTTGTCTTGGAAGATCTGATCAAACTCCTCCCAGGTAAGAGCATCTGTGTTCCTCCTCTTCACCGAATCCCACCAATGATCTGCCTCCCCCTCTAACAGATATGTAGTTAAGCCGACCTAAAGATCCTCGACAACTCCCATGCATCACACATTTTCTTCACCTTGTGAATCCACTTATCCACATCCAAAAGGTGAGGGCTTCCTTGAAAAGTAGGTGGGTGTTGCCTAAGAAATTCTCGAAGAACAATCATTCTTCGATTTTCGTCCTCGTTGCCTGGAACATGAGCTAATGGATGAACCCCACCATTATGGTTGTTGTTCCCATTTTGGTGTTGCACCAAGGCGGTTAGTTCCCTTAGACATTGATAAATGCCGCTCATGGCATCTGGAGGTGGTGGGTTTGCTTGGCCACCACGTTCCCATCCACCCTCCATCCTGCACATTAATTCACAATTTAATTTCCTTGATGTACAAGACATCCTAACTCTCCTTTAATCTAAAGTATAAGGCTTGTATAAAGTTTAAATCAACAATTTCATTCAATCTAGTCCTACTTCTCTAGTGGTGATTTATAACCTACAGCTCTCATATAAGACCTAATAACCTGGCTCTGATACCAACCTTGTAACGCCCAAAAATTCACCTTGGATGACATTACTATCTAAAAGTCATTCACATCACAAGAGCAACTAATAAGATCCATCAATAAAGATAATTTCATTTATCATCCATCATATATACATCGCCACAAAAGAATATGCCAAACCATGACCATTACATCCAAAAGAATATGCCCAAACTATTATCCTGCAGCGGAATAAAGAAAGTATTAACATGAACATTATCTCAAAATGAAACTCCTAGTCTAGTACATAAAAATAGCAATTCTAAACATCCCCCTCGCAAGGTACCAATCCCACTACGAGTGGTAGAAAAAATTCAAACCCGCACGGATTAAGAAACGCATCTACCCACTCTAAGATACCCGATCAACGGCCACTCATGGTTATCCAAACATCCACAAGAAATACAACACCCAACCAATTTCTCCAATCACACGTAAAATCCAAAATCTCTAAATTTCATATATATGATTCCAATAGAATAATTTAAGAAAATATGCAAGAGAAAATCAAAAGACATACTTTTATTGTTCAAAATAAAGCACTAAGGTTTTTGAATCAAGAGTACAAGAATATGAAGAAGAAGATTTCATGTTTTTCAAAAACTAAGTTTTGACATCAAGAACAAAGGTTTTATGGATATCACCATAACTTCACTTAAAACATGGTAATAGTCGCAAGAATATCTAGAATCAAGGATTTCAATACATATATATGAGATTTAGAGTCAAAACATGTATATATATAAGCCCTAGCATCAATGAACAAGAGTGGAAGAAAATCTCTACCTTTCTTCCTTAGCTTTGAGTGAAGAACTAGAAGATTTGATCTTTTCCCAACTTGAATCAACACTTTAATCTCTTTGTTTTTTCCTTTTTTTTTCCTCTCTAAGCTTCCCTAGGGTTAGAAATGTTGAAATGAGGCTAATGGTGGTGTCCTTATGTATTTATAAGGTGAGAAGTGGTCTCTTGTACGTGATTTTGAAGGTCTGAATTCGTAACTCACATTCGAACGTCATTGGCGTTCGAATGTCCTTTTCTCCTAATACTTTTGTTTTTCAATCAGACAAAAAGTACTGGAATACACTGTCATTCGAACGAACTTTCACGTTCGAACGTACTTCCTATTTCTGCTGAAACTTCCAGTGAAGTTTTGGCCTATTTAGAGTTCGATTTGGAAAATGTTAGTGAAATACGCTTTTGTAGCCTTGGAAGTCTACTATCTACTGTAAAAATTTCATCTCAAACAGACATAAGGGTAAACGTTATGGTCCAAATACTAAGCAGTGTCTAAAATTCTTTCTACCCAAATTTTTATCTAAAATGTATTTGAACTTTGGACTACTTCCCAACTTCCAATCCATACCCTATTACCTCGCCTAACATTTTTGTTTATACTTTTACAATCCACATAGTTCATGCATACATTATCACATATATTAGCATTCCAAAAATAATTATATTGCTATATTACGATAGGCATGTGGAGGTTTACAATCTTGGAGCATTCCAAAATTTGGAAGATTCAGATTTAGAAATGTTTGATTTAATGGATATTAAACAAATTATTCTTGGTAAAATAAAGAAGGAATTAAGGGAGAATTTTGGCCATAATTGAAGACAATATCATCAATGACGTATTTCTCATCATAATTGAAGATAACATCGTCTATGATGAATCTCGTACTTTTGTAAAATCAAGATGTATGTGGTGATGTCACTTCACATCTTTTTTTTATAGTTTTTTGAAATTCAGAGTTTTAGATCCGAATATCTTTTCGATTTAAAGGGATTACCCTCACCCTTGTTGAGGTAAAAATTTTCTTTGAAGTTTTCTCTCTCTCTCTAAGGTAGACTTCCATTCTTCGGTTGTGAAGCTTTCTTCTCATCCCTCTATTGTAACTTTGAATAACTTGTTTAATATAAGTATTTTGATCTATATTCCTTCGATCCTTTCTCTCTCTCTCTCTCTCTCTCTCTCTCTCTCTCTCTCTTTATATATATATATATATATATATATCTATATTATTAATAAAAGTACCTTAAGATGAAATTTTTTTGAATCTCTATTTTACCCTTATAAAGGATTGTAAAGACCATTATATCATTTTACAATTAAATATCTAAATTACTATCATATTATTATGTCTTTAAATCTCCAAATTATCTATAACATTTCTTTTAATTATTTAATTAATTTTTATCAAAAAATTTGATTGATTATATTACACTTAAAATATATGCATCATTATATTTTCAATAAAGTGTTCAAAAAAGCCTTCAAAAACTTTGTCATTCTACTATTCCTTATCTTATATGCAATTATAATATTATGCCTATATATGTGAATTTTTTTTCATATATAAGTTTAACCCTTTTATTTCTAAGATAAAAAATAATCGTATATATAATTTTTTAAAATTAATTTGTGTTACATCACTATAATTCTTTAGTCACAATAAATGTTTCAAGTTGTATTAAGATTTTATGCAAAAAATAGATATTGTAGTGTATTTTTAAGTAAAACTTAAATTTTTTAGATTTTTAATATGCTTAATAATATATATTATAGAGTAGTATATTAAATCTTATTCCAATTGACCTACCTAATTTCTATTATAGTAATGTTCCAATGTGATTAATATTATTGACAATTATTTTTATTTTATTCAAGGATTTATAAGCGAAATCCTAATCAAATGAATTTCAAAAAAATTAATTTCTCAAATATCACTAAAAAATCAATCTCAATCACAAAATTCTTAAAAATAAAACTTTAATTATTTTTTTTAATAGTTAGAACTAATAATTTTGAGAACATACATAATAGAATATAAGCAGAGAAATAAGTTTGATAAATTTTATATGATATTTAATGCAGATATAAATATACCTATTATGTTTTTTTAATTTTTATATACAAAAATTATTCACGTGCTGCATTGCTAATATTAATTAAAGTCACTAACGTTGAAATTTTTTTGAATGATTAGTATATCTTTATATCATTATTAAAATAGTTAATGACATCATTATCCTTCAATAACTTGAAAAGACATAAATATTCATTCATCCTTATAAACTTCACTTAACAATACCACTATCGTTTACTAATTCAAATTACATTATATCTCTTCGTTCATCTCTCTCTCTCTCTCTCTCTCTCTATATATATATATATATATATAGTATTTTTTTTCATTTTGCGCTTTTATGATGTGTTTTGTTTTGAGAATTTGAATTTACTTTACAATTTTTTAGAATTATAATTTTCCATCAGTAAAATGTTGAGTCCTAAAAAAAATAGAAAAGGAATTCGGATGCCTGTTTCAGAGTTTGGAAGTCTCTCTAAAAACTCTAGTTTGAAAATTCCAGTAAGTTAGAGGCGTTGGACACCACTTTGCGACTAAAAATTCTCCAGATCGATGTTGTTCATCATTTTCAAACCCAAATCTCAATTTTCTACAAACCTAGAACCGCAAAACCCTTCTCCAAGCTTCAAAACTCAATACTAATATTTCCCTTTGGATTTCAAGCCTTAGAACATCTAATCTAAGGTTCCTAATTTCTTCTAGCTAATTGATTTCTTCAATTTCACATCGAATTTTTCAAATCCATGGCACCTAAGAAGAAGTTGATTGCTAACAAACTCGAGTCTAGTTTATGGATATCTCAGAGGAACCAACAACAACCTCCTCAAGAGCTCAATGAGGAACGAAATCCGGGGTTGTACGAGCAAGAACCAACGGTCATCAAAAATTTAAAATGGGAAATTTATGGGAATGTTGTGCAACGAGATAGGTATGAAAGTAATTTCTCCTTTAAAAATGTAGGTGATAAACGAGCTATTAAATTTGAAGAATTTTTGCACTTGGGCATTTGGGAAATGTTAGAAGAAAGAGGTTGGGAGAAGTTCATGAAACAATTGGGCATTGGTGCGGTTTGTGTCATGGGGGAATTTTATATTAATTCCAAACCAGCTAGGGCTAGGCAATTCATGACTTACATTAGGGGAGTCAAATTCATTGTTAATCTTCAAATTCAAAGAACCAAATCGACTCTCCAAATGTGAAGCATTCTGTTGCATTATTTTGGTGGTGGGGGGGGGGGGGCAATGTTTACATCCAAATATTAAAAGATCTAAAGACGAAATGTGGAGACATCCAATGATCAGGATAAATTTAGAAGGAGTCCAAGTAAGACAGGATAGTTAAAGGAATAGGGCTCTTTGAATCTCGAAAAACGGAAAGGTGTGACAAACATGACATTATGAGTCGTCAGTTGTGGATGATTTGATGCACATATAGGCACATGGGAGAAAGAGGTCATGATTATAATCATGTCTGGACAAAGTGGCTTCAGTAGTTATAGAAGGGAGGACTACAGAGAAAAGCTCCTCGATCAAATACACAACTCTACACAGAGCTAGCCTCTTCCTTAGTTTATTTTCTACATTTCTCCTTTACTCTATAAACGTCACTTCGGCGATCTTTCTTTTTAGTTAATGCTAGGTATAGTAGTTTGCATAGCACTCTCCACTGTTCATTTTATTATTTTCAATCCCAGTAGCTTTTTCTAATTTCAATTCATTAATTTGCTGCAATAGAAATTATTTAAGTCATTGATCTCCAAGGCAGAGGAAGTAGTCTAGAAGTAGCCTTATGCTTCATGACAAGCTTGAACAGTCACGATTTTAGAACCTTAGACTAGTTTGAATAAGTAAGGTCATACGTGTTTAGATTTTGAGTATGTTCAAACTTTGGCACGACTGTAATACTAAAATATGCAAAATAGATATAATAACATAAAAAGAGAGTTTAAAAATCAGATGCAATGCCAAACCAGAAAGAAGCATCTTATAGACCACTCGGGGTCGATATAAACCATATGAACCAACCTTTTAGGTGACTTGCACCCAAGGAAGATGAGCTCCCTAATTCCATACAATCAAATTCGATTACCCAAGTTTGAAGACCAACAGGGCCACTTAGGCATTTACAAACTCAATGAAACCCTCTACGATCTTAACCTGGAAAGTAAACCCTCTGTCACTTTTCATGTGTGCACTTACATTTCATTCAAAAGGATCCCAGAGTTCAATTTTATACAAGCAAAATGAACCATCGCGAAAAGTGCACATCAAAATCGTAAGTGGGTTTGTAGTTCTAAAATAGTGTGAATCTCCAAATCAAGTTCAAATAGCATGGTAAACAATGAGAATAACATATTTAATAAGTTTGTTAAGACCTTGAAAAATCTCTCTCATTTCAAAATTGAGAAAATCTACCACAAATCAACACTAAGCTTGCCAAGTAAGAATTCAAGCTAACACCAAATAAAAATTGGAATCGTTTCTTCCTTTTCTCTTACTTTATTTTTATCTTTCTCTCTCTTAATTCCATCTCTCTTAATCAAAGTTAATGGCACATGTATAGTTCCTTTCCAACTTAACAAAGGTGTATTCCATTGAAACCCTACTTATGTAGTGTTTTTATACATTCTGTAGGTAATCTTCATGGATTAAAACTGTTGCAACTCTGGTTTTGTATATCCAATTTTTACCACTTGTGGGAGATGAAAATAGACTCATAGGTATTCAATCCCAAAAAACATCACTATTTTTACAGGTCCACTACTCATCCAAATTGATCACCAAAACTGAACATTAGTTGCAGAATCTTAGGGTTTCACAAGTCATAGTCATCTTTAAAAATTCACCATAATTAATTTTTATCTTCTTTTTACATGAAACCAAAGAGAAAGAATATTTGACTAACCTATTGTAAATCTAAAATGTTTAGAATCAAAACCTAACTGTCACATAAGAGTATTAACCTGAAACCACCTACTATTAAAAAAATTTCTAGAACTAGACTTGTAGGTCAACTTTAGAAATTCACCAAAATTTGAGTATTCATCCTTTTTGCATGAAACCATCTCCAAAATAACCATTTATGAAAACAAAACTAAAAGAATCCTTTTTCAGTCTAGTTTATGGTCCCAAAGTTTCAGAATCATTCAATAATTATAACTATTTGAATGAACCACAACCTCACCTGCAGTCCAAAATTTCTAGGATCCTTTCTTCTATTTTTATTTTCCTATTCCTTTGGTGGCTTCCTTTCTTCCTTTATTGTCTTCTTCTTCTCTTCTTTCCTTCTTCCTCACTTCATCATGTTTTCAACAGCTCCTCACTATCTTCCGTATACTAGATTTTACCCCTAAGCACACACTGCACATGGCTCTCTCACATACACAAGGACAAGTGTCCTCCCCTAACCCTGCAAGCTCTCTTATCTCTTATCTCTCTTTTTTTTTTCTCCCTAGCTCTTATCCACTAAATCCTCTTCCTCTTCATTCGCCAAGAATCCTTTTGCTTGGCTAAGGCATCCAAGAGCTAGACACCTCATCCCTTGAGGTGTCAAGTTTCATAAGAAAATTCACCCCTTTCTTATTTTAATTCGATTTAACCTTTAAAGATGATTTTACCCCTATTATATTTTTGCGTGTTTTCAACCCAGCCACTTAATTGTGACTTTACAAACCACCAAATATCAAATTTTCATCCAACTTATTCAATTTTTTTTTATCATAGATGTCACACCCAGTTCCTGCCTTAGTGCACCCTATGCATTGGATTCCACCCCAGATATAATCCTTTTCTTGGGAGCCATGGATGAATGTTTGAAGGTAAAGAGAGAGATATTAGGGAAGTTTTAGTTTTTGATGAATGGTTGAGGAAAACCTTCCAAAATTATGATAGAATGGTAGATTGGGTGAAGAATGTAGATAACTGGGTGATGTGGTGAAGATTTGGGATGAATAAAGGTGGTTTTTGAAGAAAAACAAGGGAAGACGAAGGGTTTAGGTTTTTCAAAATTTAAGAAGTTTTAGACATTTGGAGAAGATGTCAATGTCTTTTATAGGTTGGAAGTTCCATTAGGACATATGCATTAAGGTGCTGGAATATTAAGTGTTGCGTTCGGATGGTGCTAGTTGTAAAACTTGGGTAAATTGGAACTTTTTATGAACAAGGGCAAAATGATAATTTGCTACTTCGGTGTGGGTTAAAAATCCATATTTGTCTAGAGCTCGGATGTTAAAATGGACCTCACCTTTAGATTCGTCTCGCAAAATCTAGTTACCTAGATAATTTTTGTCGAATTTTGAGATAGTCAGATTTTTTGCATAAATTTTATTATAATTTAAATAAAGTTCATATAAAAATATCTTGAACTTAAATCGGGACAAAATTTAATCATTTTAGGACGAAAACGGACCCAGAAATAGGGAACGGGTGGCGAGACGTGGACCAAGCATTAAATGGTGTAAATAGGAGTAAAAAAAACTAATTTTCTACAAAAATATCTGCTGGGTTACTGGGTTCTAACGTTGGAAAAGGAAGAGAGGGAAAGGAAGAAAAAAGTAAAGATTCAAGACTTCTCTCTACGATCTACAGAGTTTTGCCAGTCAGAATCCTTTGGGCTAAGTATTAAAGTCGATCATAAAAAACTTGTGTTGGGAATAACAAGAAGGGCTAGATTCTCCCTTGGGTGCAAGACCTGATTATTGGTTTATACCCTTCCTTCAACGCTAGTCCAAAAAAGTGTATCGGTGTGTNATTACCCAAGTTTGAAGACCAATAGGGCCACTTAGGCATTTACAAACTCAATGAAACCCTCTACGATCTTAACCTGGAAAGTAAACCCTCTGTCACTTTTCATGTGTGCACTTACATTTCATTCAAAAGGATCCCAGAGTTCAATTTTATACAAGCAAAATGAACCATCGCGAAAAGTGCACATCAAAATCGTAAGTGGGTTTGTAGTTCTAAAATAGTGTGAATCTCCAAATCAAGTTCAAATAGCATGGTAAACAATGAGAATAACATATTTAATAAGTTTGTTAAGACCTTGAAAAATCTCTCTCATTTCAAAATTGAGAAAATCTACCACAAATCAACACTAAGCTTGCCAAGTAAGAATTCAAGCTAACACCAAATAAAAATTGGAATCGTTTCTTCCTTTTCTCTTACTTTATTTTTATCTTTCTCTCTCTTAATTCCATCTCTCTTAATCAAAGTTAATGGCACATGTATAGTTCCTTTCCAACTTAACAAAGGTGTATTCCATTGAAACCCTACTTATGTAGTGTTTTTATACATTCTGTAGGTAATCTTCATGGATTAAAACTGTTGCAACTCTGGTTTTGTATATCCAATTTTTACCACTTGTGGGAGATGAAAATAGACTCATAGGTATTCAATCCCAAAAAACATCACTATTTTTACAGGTCCACTACTCATCCAAATTGATCACCAAAACTGAACATTAGTTGCAGAATCTTAGGGTTTCACAAGTCATAGTCATCTTTAAAAATTCACCATAATTAATTTTTATCTTCTTTTTACATGAAACCAAAGAGAAAGAATATTTGACTAACCTATTGTAAATCTAAAATGTTTAGAATCAAAACCTAACTGTCACATAAGAGTATTAACCTGAAACCACCTACTATTAAAAAAATTTCTAGAACTAGACTTGTAGGTCAACTTTAGAAATTCACCAAAATTTGAGTATTCATCCTTTTTGCATGAAACCATCTCCAAAATAACCATTTATGAAAACAAAACTAAAAGAATCCTTTTTCAGTCTAGTTTATGGTCCCAAAGTTTCAGAATCATTCAATAATTATAACTATTTGAATGAACCACAACCTCACCTGCAGTCCAAAATTTCTAGGATCCTTTCTTCTATTTTTATTTTCCTATTCCTTTGGTGGCTTCCTTTCTTCCTTTATTGTCTTCTTCTTCTCTTCTTTCCTTCTTCCTCACTTCATCATGTTTTCAACAGCTCCTCACTATCTTCCGTATACTAGATTTTACCCCTAAGCACACACTGCACATGGCTCTCTCACATACACAAGGACAAGTGTCCTCCCCTAACCCTGCAAGCTCTCTTATCTCTTATCTCTCTTTTTTTTTTCTCCCTAGCTCTTATCCACTAAATCCTCTTCCTCTTCATTCGCCAAGAATCCTTTTGCTTGGCTAAGGCATCCAAGAGCTAGACACCTCATCCCTTGAGGTGTCAAGTTTCATAAGAAAATTCACCCCTTTCTTATTTTAATTCGATTTAACCTTTAAAGATGATTTTACCCCTATTATATTTTTGCGTGTTTTCAACCCAGCCACTTAATTGTGACTTTACAAACCACCAAATATCAAATTTTCATCCAACTTATTCAATTTTTTTTTATCATAGATGTCACACCCAGTTCCTGCCTTAGTGCACCCTATGCATTGGATTCCACCCCAGATATAATCCTTTTCTTGGGAGCCATGGATGAATGTTTGAAGGTAAAGAGAGAGATATTAGGGAAGTTTTAGTTTTTGATGAATGGTTGAGGAAAACCTTCCAAAATTATGATAGAATGGTAGATTGGGTGAAGAATGTAGATAACTGGGTGATGTGGTGAAGATTTGGGATGAATAAAGGTGGTTTTTGAAGAAAAACAAGGGAAGACGAAGGGTTTAGGTTTTTCAAAATTTAAGAAGTTTTAGACATTTGGAGAAGATGTCAATGTCTTTTATAGGTTGGAAGTTCCATTAGGACATATGCATTAAGGTGCTGGAATATTAAGTGTTGCGTTCGGATGGTGCTAGTTGTAAAACTTGGGTAAATTGGAACTTTTTATGAACAAGGGCAAAATGATAATTTGCTACTTCGGTGTGGGTTAAAAATCCATATTTTTCTAGAGCTCGGATGTTAAAATGGACCTCACCCTTAGATTCGTTTCGCAAAATCTAGTTACCTAGATAATTTTTGTCGAATTTTGAGATAGTTAGATTTTTTGCATAAATTTTATTATAATTTAAATAAATTTCATATAAAAATATCTTGAACTTAAATCGGGACAAAATTTAATCATTTTGGGACGAAAACGGACCCAGAAATAGGGAACGGGTGGCGTGACGTGGACCAAGCATTAAATGGTGTAAATAGGAGTAAAAAAAAATCAAATTTTCTACAAAAATATCTGCTGGGTTACTGGGTTCTAACGTTGGAAAAGGAAGAGAGGGAAATGAAGAAAAAAGTAAAGATTCAAGACTTCTCTCTACGATCTATAGAGTTTTGCCAGTTAAAATCCTTCGGGCTAAGTATTAAAGTCGATCATAAAAAACTTGTGTTGGGAATGACAAGAAGGGCTAGATTCTCCCTTGGGTGCCAGACCTGATTATTGTTTTATACCCTTCCTTCAACGCTAGTCCAAAAAAGTGTATCGGTGTGTGGAACCGGCGGTGAGACACCAAAATCTTGCTACCTAACAAAGACACATGATTTTGTTTTAAACAAAGACACAGTTTATTTTAAAAAGATTTAAAAAGATCATTGGATGTATAACATCAACGGTGGATTAATACACATTGGTATTGCATGTATTACCAGAGTCGGTAAGGGCTCGAGTTGAAGTGCATGAGTGAGTCTCATCTCATTTCATGGCATGACATAGTGAATTTTCAACTTTGAATTGCATATTTTTGATTAGAATATTGTTGCTTGTTGAATGTTGCATGTGGATATTTCATATGTATTTATTGTATTGGGGAGATTTGCCCCACATATTATTCGAGAGGAGCGATTGAGGATCCTTTACTTTGTTAGGGGGTTGAAGCCCTCCATTAGGGATAGACTGGAAGGCCACATTATTGAGACCTACGATGAGGCAGTGATCAGGGCCACCAAGGTTAAGAGGGAGTTGGCCGACCTTAGAGAGATTAGAGAGTCCTGGATGCAAAATGGGGCAGTTACAACTTAGGCTTCGTCATCTATCCCAGTTTACACTGGTAGGGGACCGACGAAGAGGTATAGGACTAGTANATAGTCAGATTTTTTGCATAAATTTTATTATAATTTAAATAAAGTTCATATAAAAATATCTTGAACTTAAATCGGGACAAAATTTAATCATTTTAGGACGAAAACGGACCCAGAAATAGGGAACGGGTGGCGAGACGTGGACCAAGCATTAAATGGTGTAAATAGGAGTAAAAAAAACTAATTTTCTACAAAAATATCTGCTGGGTTACTGGGTTCTAACGTTGGAAAAGGAAGAGAGGGAAAGGAAGAAAAAAGTAAAGATTCAAGACTTCTCTCTACGATCTACAGAGTTTTGCCAGTCAGAATCCTTTGGGCTAAGTATTAAAGTCGATCATAAAAAACTTGTGTTGGGAATAACAAGAAGGGCTAGATTCTCCCTTGGGTGCAAGACCTGATTATTGGTTTATACCCTTCCTTCAACGCTAGTCCAAAAAAGTGTATCGGTGTGTGGAACCGGCGATGAGGCACCAAAATCTTGCTACCTAACAAAGACACATGATTTTGTTTTAAACAAAGACACACGGTTTATTTTAAAAAAATTTAAAAAGATCATTGGATGTATAACATCAATGGTGGATTTATACACATTGGTATTGCATGTATTACCAGAGTCGGTAAGGGCTCGAGTTGAAGTGCATGAGTGAGTCTCATCTCATTTCATGGCATGACATAGTGAATTTTCAACTTTGAATTGCATATTTTTTATTAGAATGTTGTTTCTTGTTGAATGTTGCATGTGGATATTTCATATGTATTTATTGTATTGGGGAGATTTGCCCCACATATTATTCGAGAGGAACGATTGAGGGTCCTTTACTTTGTTAGGGGGTTGAAGCCCTCCATTAGGGATAGACTGGAAGGCCACATTATTGAGACCTACGATGAGGCAGTGATCAGGGCCACCAAGGTTAAGAGGGAGTTGGCCGACCTTAGAGAGATTAGAGAGTCCTGGATGCAAAATGGGGCAGTTACAACTTAGGCTTCGTCATCTATCCCAGTTTACACTGGTAGGGGACCGACGAAGAGGTATAGGACTAGTACTTCTTTTGCATAGACATCGTAACAACCTGCCCAATTTTTAGCCCCTCAACCTCCTATGCCTATTACTTTCGAAGGGGGAGTACCTAAGAGGCCCCTTTCTAGTTATCAGTGTGGACAGCTTGGCCATAGAATGATCGATTGCCCTAGAGAGATCCTAGCCAAGGGTGTGGAGCTGGATCGAGCCAAGGGTCATTTCCACCACCAATATAGGGTCAGGCTACACCTGTTACCAGACAGGCCATGTTAGGGCCAACTGTCCTAAGGGGTAGACTTCATAGACCTCGCAGAGGCCACATTACTATCAACATACTTAGGTGCCTCTGTCACAACCACAGTTAGGCCATAGACCTTTGGCACCATATTTTCAGTCTGCACCCTCCGCACAGAGTGTTGGAGCTCCCAGACAGAGGGGAGGAGGTCAACAAGGATAGAGAGAGGAAGGTAGGTAGGGGCAGACCACTCAGGATCGTGTTTATGCAATGGCCACACTAGAGACAACTCCTTTTGGACCTTCAGTAGTTTGAGGTACATTCCTTGTGTTTAGTTCATGGGCTAACGTACTAGTAAACTCGGTTGCATCTCATTCATTCATATCTACCATGCTTGCCATGATATTGGGGTTGGACATCGATCGGTTAGATCCACCATTGCATGTTGACACCCTAGTTGAGGGTAGTGTGATATTGTCGAGGATCTGTAGAGATTGCTAGATAGAGATAGCTAATTGCATCCTTTATTTTGATTTCATTCTATTTGACATGTCTGGTTTTGATATTATTTTGGGGATAGATTGGCTGTTTACTTTTTGGGCAAGTATAGATTACTACAGAGGGAGATTGATAGTGTGTACTCTTGAGGGAGATAGCTTTTATTTCATGAGAGATCATGGAGATTTCTTAGTTCCACCCTTGTATGACTCGAGGAGTTGGGGAGATCATAGTTACATGTTGGCTAGTTTGGTAGTAGATGGGGGTGGGACTACAGAGAGTGTGTTACCACCCGTAGTAGATGAGTTTTCAGATGTTTTCCCGGATGACTTGACTATTCTACCGCCAAGATGAGAGATAGAGTTCGTGATAGAGCTTATCCCAGGCACTATGCCTATTTCCATTCCGCCGTATCATATGGTTCTAGCTGAGTTAAGAGAGCTGAAGTAGCAGTTGACTGATTTACATGTTAAGAGTTTTATTCATCCTAGTACTTCTCCATGGGGTGCTTTGGCACTATTTACGACGAAGAAGGATGAGATATTACATTTTTGTGTGGACTATAGGAGGCTGAACCAGGTCACTATTAGGAACAAGTACCCGTTGTAGAGGATAGATGACTTGTTTGATCAACTTAGGGGTTTGAGATGTTTCTTGAAGATTGATCTTAGATCGAGGTATCATTAGTTGAGAGTATGGGACAAGGATGTGGCGAAGATAACTTTTCGCACTCGTTATGGCCGTTATGAATTTGTGGTTATGCCATTCGATGTGACGAATGCCCCGGTGGCATTCATGGACTTGATGCATTGCATTTTTAGTCCTTATTTAGATCAGTTTGTTATGGTGTTTGTTGATGATATTTTGATTTATTCACCTTTTAAGGATGAGCATGCCTTTCACCTATGGACTGTGTTATAGAATTTGAGGGAACACCGTTTATTTGCTAAGTTCTCGAAGTGTGAGTTTTGGCTTCAGGAAGTGCAGTTTCTAGGCCATTTTGGTCAGCTAGTGGGGTATCTATGGATCCTTCTATGATTGACATTGTTATAAGTTAGGAGAGGCCGAAGAGTGTTTTTGAGATTTGGAGTTTCTTGGGATTGGTTGGGTACTATCGTCGGTTTGTGGAGGGGTTTTCTCGTCTTGCCACTCGTATGATTCGTCTGACGTGCAAGGGCATTAGATTTGAGTGGATAGATGACTGTGAGCATTCATTTCAGGAGCTGAAAAAGAGGCTAACTTCAGCACTTGTCCTAATTATACCTGAGGGAGGTATTGGCTATACCATTTATTGTGATACTTCATGAGAGAGATTAGGCTGTGTGTTGATGTAGGAGGATAGAGTGGTAGCCCATAGTTCTCGTTAGTTGAAGAATCATGAGCAAAACTACCCCACCCGCGATTTGGAGTTAGTTGCCGTCATTTTTGCACTTAAGAGTTGGCCACACTACTTATATGGGGAGAGGTTCGAGGTGTTTTCAAATCACAAGAACCTCAAATACATTTTTATGCAGAAGGACTTGAACCTTCGGCAGAGGAGATGGATGGAGTATACGGAGGACTATGACTTTGACCTTCAGTACCATCCTGGGAAGGCTAATGTCGTAGCAAATGCGCTTAGTAGGAGACCGAGGAGCACTGTAGCTAGCATTGTTAGTAGGGAGTGGGAGATGATGGGAGACATCGATGAGTTTGACTTAGACCTTGCTGAGTTTGAGGGACATGCCACACTATTCAGTGTTTGTGCACAATCTACACAATTGAGCAGGGTTATTGAGGCATAGTTACAAGACACAAAAGCAGGGTAGATTCGAGCATGAGTTGCAAGTGCTGAGGGCCTTGAGGGATGGATAGTTCATTTTGACCTTGGCCTGAGGTATATGGGTAGAGTCTTTGTTCTAGAGTCTCTTAGGGCTGATGTCCTTAGACATTTCCATCATTCACGCCTAGTAGTACACCCAGGGGGCACTAAGATGTACCATGATTTACGTCGCTAGTATTGGTGGCTAGGGATGAAGGGGGATGTGGTGCAGTTTGTATCAAGATGTCTCACGTGCCAACAGGTTAAGGCTGAGCACCAGAGACTTGGGGATTTGTTACATCCATTGCTAGTGGCTGAGTGGAAGTGGGAGTTTGTTACCATGGATTTTGTGATGGGTCTTACGGAGTCACCTAGAGGTCAAGATGTAGTTTGGGTTATTGTTGACA
Organism: Ilex paraguariensis; assembly: GCA_963454935.2. Classification (NCBI taxonomy): domain Eukaryota; kingdom Viridiplantae; phylum Streptophyta; class Magnoliopsida; order Aquifoliales; family Aquifoliaceae; genus Ilex; species Ilex paraguariensis. The sequence continues at coordinate 338,804 of CAUOFW020001436.1, forward strand.
GGTTGATGAAGGCCGCACATTTCCTACCTTTTAGGGTTACTAATTCAGTGGATATTCACAGTAGGTTGTATATCCGAGAGATTGTACAACTACATGAGATTCCTATTTCCATTGTTTCGGATAGAGACCTACGTTTCACTATACAGTTTTGGCAGAGTCTTCAGACAGCCTTGGGGACTCAACTATTGTTTAATACTGCTTTCCACCCTCAGTCTGACGGCCAGTTAGAGCGTACTATTTAGATATTTAAGGACATGCTTAGAACACGTGTTATAGACTTCAAAGGTAGCTAGAGTTTGCCTACAACAACTATCAGTCTAATATTAAGATGTCACCTTTTGAGGTGTTGTATGGTAGGTCGTGTTGTTCACTTGTATATTGGATTGAGGTAGGGGATACAACTGCATTAGGGCCTGAAATAGTCCATGAGACCATGAACATGATACAGGTGATTAGACAACATCTGTTGATAGCACAGAGCCGCCAGAAGAGTTATGTAGACAAGAGGCGAGGACCTCTATCATTTGATGTTGGGGGACATGTGTTCCTCATGGTAGCCCCACGACGGGGATTGAGGAGATTCGAGCGTAGCTGGACACTGTCGCCACGGTTTATAGGGCCATATGAGATCTTTGGAAAGGTTGGTGAGGTGGCCTATAAGCTAGCATTACTGCCACAAACTATCTGGGGTTCATGATGTCTTTCATGTGTCGATGTTGAGGAAGTATGAGTCGGACCCTTCACATGTGCTAGATTGGGTAGTTCTTCAAGTGGAGGGTGATGTTTCTTATGATGAGAGGCCTGTGGAGGTATTAGACTCGAGGGACCAAGTTTTGTGGGGCGAAACCATCCCTTTGGTTAAGGTTCTTTGGAACCATCATGGAGTCGAGGAAGCTACTTGGGAGCGTCAGACTAAAGTCCGCGCTAGGTATCCAAGGTTTTTTATTCATAGAGGTACATTTCTAAATTTCAGGATGAAATTTCTTTAAGGAGGGAAGGATGTAGAGATTTGAAAAGTGAGGATAAATTTTTCAGTTTTACCGGTAGGACACTATTCATGCACTATTTGCTGGTAGGGCATTACATATGCATCATTTAGGCGTAAGTCATGTTTAGGAGCATAATTTGAGAATGCTATAGAAAATAAACACACTTAGAATGTTAAAATACACCTACTGTGTGAATTTGAACCTAAACAAAAACAGCCAAACTCGGCCACAAGTGAAAATCTATTTTTTTGAAAATTTTTATTAAAAATAATTTTAAGAACTTTGGTTAAAATAAAATGTCGAATTAAGGCATTTTAGGACGAGTTGTAGTGTAACGGGGTCCCAAATTCATCAAGGGCAAAAGGGTCATTTTTGCACCTTTTCCCTCCACTATAAATACTATCCCTTTAGTGTAAAAATATCACATTTTGGTCTGAAGAAGGGTAGTACACGTTTAAGAAGGAAGAAAGAAGAAAAGTCCTAAGTTCTTCAAGCTTCAAGTCACCAAAACTCATTTCTAGGCCAAGATTCTTACAAGACTTCCTTCTAAGAAGTTGTTTCTCTTAACAAGGGCTATATTCTCACCGATCGGTTCGGCTTTGCAGTGAACACAACTCCCTTGATTTGAGAAAAACCATTTTAGGTATGATATTTTGCTACGTTGAGAATATATTTAAGTTTTCTTGCCTTCCTATGTGTTGATTTAATGATTTAGGTGTTTACTTGATGTTTGAAAATCACTTAGGTGGTAGTTGCTTCGAAAACTTAGAGTTAGTAGTTTAAGTACTTTTGTGTTCTTTGAGTTTCTTGACAATTTGTTACAATGATAAAGGTGTACCTTGCTTATTTGTTCGATTATTATATTCTAGCTTATGTTCATGTAGAGAAACTCTTGTGGTTTGAGAGTTATGATTTATTCCATGAGTTGGTAGTTTGTGTATTTTTAGTTTTTTTTGAGACATTGTGAAAGTAATGAATATGAAGTTTGATCATATGTTTAATTCATTGAATTGTGCCTCACATTCATGTAGACAAAGTGTTGTGAATTTGAAGTTATGTTTTACTTTATGAATGAGACATATTTTAATTTATACGCCACGTGTTTGATGAATTGTTTTATAGAACTCACATTGAGAAAAATCATGACATCTTGGCATACATGAATCCTTGAACATAGTGTGGGTTGAGCACTTGGTGCTATGCAGTATGAGGGTGTAGATCCTGTGGTGAAAAACCCAAAATCTGGCAAAATGGCAGTACTTGCAGGCTAATGGGGGCAGACCATGAAGTGAGACATGGGTGGCATAGAGTTGCATGGGTGTGTCATGCACATTGACATTGCATAGCATTGAGGGATTACGGGGTTGTAGCTTTTAAAATATACACTTGCACATGCCACACCTTAAATTTGTTCATAGTATTAGCACTTTGTCTTACCAGCAGTTGAGCTGACCCATTCGTGTGATATCATATTACAGATGAGGCTCCCAGTACTTGAGACTTGAAAAAGTCTTAAAGGAAGGAGGGGAAAGGGATTTGAATGGATATTTAGCCCTTGGGCAAATTTTGTATGTATGGGCATAAGCCCAAATGACTTGTATTTCAATTTGGAAAAGTAATGGATTATAGACCTTGGGTCATTTTAAAGTGTAAGGGTGTAAACCCAGTTGACATGTAGGATATCTTTATGTAATGAGTATCATATGTGTATATTGAGACAACTAGATGTGTATGTTGAAAACAAAGGATGTATGTTTAAATTACATGGATTGTGGCCACCAAGTGAGGGTGGGTTGCAATATAATTATGCATATGAAATATTGTGAATATTAGGTGGAAAAAAGGCTTGGAAAACAAAGGAGGTTATGTCGAATTTTATGAAAAATTAAAAGACTTGTTAAGTGTGTAAAACACATTTTAAATATGTGAGAAGGATGTCAAAGGGGGGGGGGGGTTAGAAAACTTGAAGAAATATGCTAAAAATGGAAGGAAAGTGGCTTGAAAAACTTTGGGACAAAAATGGAAAATCATGGGAAATGAATGAAAAGTCAATTTATCCAACCTAATGATCTTTCATTTACTTTTCTTCTTCCTTTTCACTCGCTCCTTGAGTTTGTGAAAATTTAGGGTGTGACAGTTACTGAGTCACCGTCAGGTCTCGCTGTAGGAGAATCACAAACTCATCCATATACCCAATCCATGCTGTCTCGGGAAAATAGTGGTCATTGAACATAGCCATAAAGGCATCCCATCCCTGCCCGAAACTGTCTATTCGGTCAGCAGCTACTCTCCACCACTGACTGGCTAACTCAGTAAATTGAAAGGAGACACATCTGATCCTCAAATACGACTCCATGATACCTTGTGAGTCCAGGATCTTGGTGATATGCTCTAACCACTCCTTGGCTACTAGAGGGTCGGGCTGTCCAACAAACATAGGAGGTCTCATCCTTTGGAATACCTTCATCACGAAGGTATCCCTAGTCTTGCCACCAGCAATCCTAGTCTCCTACATGGCTCGAAAGCACTCCTGTAAAATGATCTCCATATCTCTAGCACCAATGGTTTGCTCCACCTCCTCTGTTGGGGTAGGTGGAGGAGCAGGAGTAACGACCTCCTTAGCTGTGCTATGAGGAGGAGCAACAACTCGGGGCCTACCACGCCGCGGTGGTGATGTCACTCTAGGCCTACCGCGCCTAGGTACTACAGGTCTAGCAGGAGTCCTCTTTAATGGCATGTCTCTACAAGTCCAAGGAAAAAATTAATACCTCTTTTCACGCTAGACATAGACATTTAAAAGGACATGAAGCATATACATGTCAACAACTCACACTTCACAAGAAACAACCACACCATTTCTTAACATACACCAAACAAAATCTTACACTTAATATAATGCTCACCAAAATTTAAAACCATATGTCACGGCCCTATCGTGTTCAGCAACACCCCATAGTCTCTAGGTATTTGAACCTAGGCTCGATACCAAGTTGTCACGCCCCGAATTTCCACAAACCCGGGGAGTGAGTGAAAATGAAGAAGAAAAGTAAATGAAAGGTCATTAGGTTGGATAAATTAATTTTTCATTCATTTCCCACGTTTGTCCATTTTTTTACCAAAGTTTTCAAGCCACTTTCCTTCAATTTTTAACATATTTCTTCAATTTTTGTTTATTTTGTCATTTATTTTTCTCAATGAAAATACAAAAATATTTAAAATTTGAAAACCAAAAACAAAAGAAATACAAAAATTCAAAAAAAAAATTGATTTCTCTTTTTACTTTTATTTTTAGGATTTATGGTAAAATAAATTGGAAAAGAAAAATCAAAAAGATTTTCTTTTATTTGTTTTTCTTTGTTTGATGATCATACTACTTCACAATTTTGATTTGCATTAAAATTATTCCATCCTAAAATCAAAGTTGAAAAGTGCATTGCTATGAGTTATATTACGGGATAGAGAACTTAGTGGCATGAATTCAGTTGCATGATTCATCAACCAGAGTATCTTTCATCTTAGCATGATTGAACAGTGTTTAAAATTGAAAGATTCAAAATCAAGTACACGAATGCCATTCACCTTTGCACTTTGGAGTTTGATTACTTTAATAAATTATTAATGATCTTAATGGACTCCAAGTGTTGGTGATAGGTGAACACATGACTAAAGGTTAGTTAAACCCTAATCCCTTAAAAGATGTCAAAGGCCAATTTTGAGAACAAAGCCTAATGTGACCAACTCTAAAAAAGTGAGGGAAAAATAAATGGCTAAAAAGAATCGTACTTGAATTATGAGAGTATTTATGTTTAATTGAAAATTGCACATTTGTAAAGCTCATAGAGTTCATGTTAGTCACGTTTAGAAGTATACATTTAAAGTACGAGATTCACAATCTTGTTGATTGAAACCATATAGTAGAAGTGATAAAAGAAAGGGGGAGTTGTCAAAAAGAGGAATATTTTGGACATTCAGTAACTACTCATGTTTTCACTTAGACAATAATTAGGATTTCATGATAACCTCATTAATTATTTAAATCTAATTGGAATCCTTTTTGTGCTGGAGGTTGATTTCACACCCTATGCACTTGAATTTGTCAAAGTTGAACAAAATTTGATCACATGTGTGTGAAATTAAATCAAGTGAGGAAACATTGCTCTAGGATGCATGGAATTGAGTTTTATATCCTTGAATATGTCTTGGGTTAATGTATTGGAATGATGAATTTTGGATGGAGCTATTAAAATGAAAATTTGTGTAATTTTTATAATTGTTTGAATTTTGAGCATTTATAGTTTAAATTTGAAAATTGCATCTAGTTTTGATCCAAAATCATCCATGCATTGCATTGAACAAAATTTAGGCTTGATTTACATCGTGAATGCATGTTGAGATTGACTGGCAAAGGGTTGAAGTGGACTGGACTGTTGAAAGCAGAAGTGCTCTACTTTAAACCTCGCTCGAGCGGTCTACATCGGGATTCAGCAAAACTTGCTTAAATGGCCGGATTTTTTCGAAAGTTATTCATCTCCTCCACTTCTAAGCTAGAAACCACTCACTTTTTACCCTACCCAAAACATTTCCAAGTGATTTAACTTCTTATAGAGTGAGATTTAGTGTTGTTTGAGTTTAGATCTAAGTTTATCATACACATTTACACTATTTCACCAATTTTTTTGTGGAAAATGCCACCAAGATCTAAGAAAAGAGTGAGGGTACAAGGTTTAGTTAGTAGAGCTTTTTTTAGACACCACAGTTGTAAAACTTAGAAAAATTTGAATTTTATGAAAAGTGGCAAAATGATAATTAGTCGCTAAGATACGGGTTAAAAACTTGAATTTTTTAGAACTTGGATGACAAAACAAACCTCGCCGTTGGATTCTTCTCTTGAAATATAGTTACCTAGTCAATTTTTGTCAAATTCTGAGACAATAAGATTTTTTAGGCTTTTTGATGCGATCGGGCGTTCCATGACTAAAATAAACATGATCGGGTTTTAATTGCGAAATACAAAAAATAATTTAAAATTAGTTCAGATAAAATATATTGAACTTAAAATGAGAGGAGATTGAATTGATTCGGGACGAAATCAGATAAAAAAGGGGGGACGTGTGGCGCATTGTAAACCAAGTATATAGGGAGTATAAAAAGGGGAAAATCATATTTTTTTTCCATTTCTCAGCCTTCCATCCAAATAGAGAGAGAGAGAGAGAGAGAGAGAGAGAGAGAAGCAGATGAAGAAGAAGAAGAAGAAGAAGAGAGAGAAAACCCAAGAAATCTTCACCTTCTTCTTGTGATCTAGGGCCAACCTTTCATCGAAACGCTTCAGGGCAGAACAAAAGTTGATCTACGCGATGAGAGCTACGTCTATGTACCAAAAATTGGAGATTTCATCAAAGTGTCAAAGAAAAAAATTTTGGAAATCAAGGTTTGAAGCTTGATTTGGGTTCTTGGGTGTTTCTACGACTCGTAACACGCTTCAATAGGTAGGATTCTTCTCCTAGCTAGGTTTATTTTCAACATAGGGTTTTTGTATGAAATGGGTAGCATCATTTGAGATGAAATCAATTGTCTAAATGTATTTCAAATGTAACTAGAGTATGAGAAATGGTATGAGAATGAATAAAATCAATTTTGCATGAATTGGGTTGGTTGAGAATTGCTCATTGGATGATTTCATGAGAATGTGATAAATTAGGCACGATTATGTGTTTACATGACTTGTGCCTTTTGGGTGTTTGATAAAATGCTTATAATTGATTAAGTATGTTATTAGAATGAATTTGAGATAGGATGCTTTGTGATGATGTTCGAATGTAATTATATGCTTTATGATATAAGTTACATTGAGAATTTGGAATTGTTCATATTGTGCTCATGATATGTTGAACATGATGTTGTAATTGCAATTAAAATCTTCGTTGCATAATGATATAAAATACAATTGTACATTACATTGCATATGCACGAGAAGCATCATATTCGTGGGCATGAAATATGAGTGTGGGTGTGTGCATGGTATTGATCAAACACCATCCTTGGTGGATTGATACGTGGGCTCGGGAAAGTTGGGCCAAGGTTTCACTAAGTCACATGAGTTGCATTGAAAAATAGGGTTGGGATTAGTAAGATGTGACACCCCAAAAACCGGGGGACCTTTATCAACCATTGACCATCTGTCAACCTGTGGAAATACTCATGGTTGTCGCACAACTCCACGTCACGTCAATAATATCCCCTTAACCGGGATTATAACCCACATGTGTAACCCGGGTACATTTTATCATTTAATCAAATATGTGACACCCTAAAATTCGGGGGTCCGTTGATCACCTATCAACCCGCAGAATACTTGTGGATAGCGTGTAACTCAATATCACACCGTTGTGTCCTATTTACTGGGATCTATAATTTAACAAAATTCGGGCAAAGTCTCCTTTGTACGGGGAGCTCTACCCAAAAATACAACTTGTGCATCATATAATTACAAGACCCATCCGAGGTCCAATATTCAACATTGACCACACTGGGTCAATTTATAAGTAAATATTGACTATACCGAGTCCATTTATCTATACTCACATAATAACATGCAAGGTTACATTAAAAATAGTCCATATAAGTTCGATTACAATTCTTTTACATAAATTTACATGCCAAAAACTAAGTTTTCGTAATGATTTTACAAAATCTCAAAACAAAGCCACATCTCGGCATTTATTCCCCCTTGATGGCTCGAATGGGATCCATTCACCCGCGTATAACCCGTACCTGAAATATTTTCCCGTATAGGGTAAGCCACGCTCAATAGAGTATCTCCTATAGAGGCTACTCCCCACCTAGATGCATATGGAATGTACACATGCAACAATCAACAACATTTATCCATTTCAAACAAGAATAGATGATTCAAGGTTGAAATTCTATGATGTCATGCCATGATATGAGATGACACTTACTCATGCATTTTAACTCGAGTCCTCACTGACTCTCACAACACAATGCAATGCAAATGTGTAAAACATTTGTCATTGATGAAATACATCCAATGATCGTTTTTGAAATACAAGTTATTGTGTTTATAAAACCAATTCATTGTTAGATGTTTCTCATCGAATGAATACTTTATAAAACAAGTATACTTTTTCGGAATTTCAACTCAAGGGAGTGCACGAACCAGGTATTTTTATAAACAAAATCATGTGTCTTTGTTGGGTAGCAGAGTTTTGGAATCGCATCGTAGATTCTGCAAACCAATACACTTTTTCAGAATTTCACCTTAGGGGAGTGTATGAACCAAGTAGCCGGGTCTTGCACCTGAGGGAAAGTCCAGCCTTTCTTGTTATACTCAACACAAATTTTCTATGTATGCAACCGTGCGACTCAATAGGATATTCAACCCCACTTTCCTGAGCCTACCCATCAAACGCCAAGTATGGTGATTGATCTCTAACCATGCATTCACACACCCATACTTATAGCCATGGATGCATTTTTTCCATGCAAATGCAATGTGATAGACCATTGCTCAATCAATGTCATCCTCAATGTAATGGATGCCAATGAGCCAAATTTAAGTCACAAATTTCATCATGTATCATGGACAATTATATCATATGCATATAACCTCGAAAAACTCATCACAATGTCAATGTATTAATACACATATATTAACATTTTATCTAACAACAACAACCAAGCATGTCATTACATAATCAAGCAATACCACCCTTAATTCTCAAGGCATAATGTAAACATGTAACATGCCCACAAAATAACCCACATAACAGCCCCTAAACAAGCCACATAACGGCCCCAAAACAGCCCCTAAACAGGCCCAAGATAGCCACATAGCAGCCCCAAAACAGGCCACTAAAACAGCCCTTAAACAAACCACATAGCAGCCCCAAAACAGGCCACAAAACAGCCCTTAGACAGGCCACAAAACAGCCCCTTAACAGCCCCAATTTCAGCCCCATAACAGTACACAAAACAGCCCCCAACAGTGCACAAAACAGTCTCATAGCAGTGCATAAAACAGTCCAATATACAGTCCATCAAAATAGTCCATAAAAATAGCCTCAAAACAGCCCCATAATCAGTCCATAAAAACAGCCCACATAATCACCGAGTTACAAGAGATTACATAAGTAACTACCATGCATCAAACTTAAGTTAGAAGTTAGCCTAAGCCATTTCCATGCTCATTTTCTCATTTCCATAACTATATACAAGTTATAGGTCATATATACATCTAACCCTTTTTCCTGTGGACATCAAAGGTTAGAAATACACCAAAGTAGGAAGAACCCTACCTCTTGAAGCGTAAACCGAAGGCTAGAACTTCAAGAACACCCACCAAAATCTCCAAGCCTTGATTTTCCCAAAATCTTCCCTTGGAATCTTCAGTGAAATCTCTCGTTCTTGGCACGTAGACGTAACCTTCGTTGAGGTGATTGACTTTAATTCTTGGCTTAACGGAATCCGACCGACGGAACCCCGGGAATCGGTGAAAGAAATCTTGGTTTCTCTCTCTTTTCTCCCATCCGTTAAAACCAGCAGAGATCAGCTGATATTTTGTGCAAAATATCTAATTTTAGTCCCTATTTATAATTTTCAAGACTTAGCCCACGTCGCGCCAAGTGTCCCCCACTTGCTCGGGTCCGTTTCGCCCCGAAACACTTTATTTGATCCTGGTTTAAGTTCAAATTAATTTTATTTAAAATTTTATTCAATTATAAGGAAATTTTATAAATTTTATTTTTGGAGACCTTTGAAAGGTCATTCTTCACCCGATTGTCTCGTAAAACGTGTAAAATTTGACTATCTCATAATTCGACGAAAATTGATAGGGCAACTCGATTTTGTAATACGAATCCAACGATGAGGTCTGTTGCATCATCCGAACTTTAGAAAAATATGAATTTTAAACCCGCATTATAGTGGTAAATTACTATTTTGCCCTTTTTCGGAAAAAGTTAAAAAACAATTTTCCCAGGTTTTACAAAATTGTGGTCAAATATACCACATTTCATTCTCTATTATAATCCATTTACATCATTTGGAAGGAAGGACACATGGCCCAAAAGCATGGCAAAACAGTTTTAAAATTTTCGAATTTTTGGAAGTCCTACAGGTATGTCATACCGCTATGGTGATCTTATTGGAAAATTCCTACCGATAGGGTATACCGGTAGGGTTTGCCTATTGGACAAGGTTGTACCAGTATGCCCTACTAGTATGAGTTTCCCACTAGACCTTGTCATACCAGTACGCCTTACTGGTATGCTTTGCCGACTTTTGCCTATTTTACTTGTTTTGCATTTACAACTCATTTCAAAACATATTAACTCCATCCAACACTTATATATGAAGATTTTCATATTACATAAGATTCATACCAATTCTTTTACATTCATTTCAATGAATTTTCATATCAGAAACAAGGTTTTCATAAATATTTACAATATTCAAAATAAAGCCACGTTTCGGCTTTCTTCATCTCTGAAGTCCCATGTGAGGGCCTTCCTCCGGTATGTATCCTGCACTTGAAATATTTTCCTGTATAGGGTGAGCCACGCCCAATAGAGTATTTCCTACCGAGGCTATTCCCCAACCTAAGTGCATATGAAATGTTCATGCAACACTTAACAAACAACAACATCCGAAACAAAAATATATTATTCAATGTTGGAATCTTAGCAATGTCATGCCATAAAATGAGATGAGACTCGCTCATGCAACTCAACCTGAGCCCTCCCTGACTACTTTTTCTCCCATGCATTGACATGAGTATAAAACCGGGTTTTCCAAGCCCCCGCCATTGGCGTTACACCCTCAATGACTATTTAAAAATCTTCGGGTCTTTCTTGGGGTAGGTATTTATGGACATACACCAACAGCACCCAACCAACACAGAATTCATGGACTTCTACCAACAGTTCCGCATACACCAACACACTTTATGGGTTCTTATACCAACGGAGTGCGTATCCAATCACTGGATTTCTCACCCAAGGGATAATCTAGCTCTTCTTGCTAACCCCAACCCAATAATTTGTCCATACAACCGTGCGACTCATTCGGATCTTCGATCCAACTTTTTCGAGCCCACCCATCCTCCACCTATGTGGTGTTTGATGTGAATCATGTACACTCACACCCACACTCATGCCCATGGATGTGATTCCTCCATGCAATTGCAATGTAATGCACCATTGCTATATCAATGTCATGCCCATATGTGATGAATGCCACATAAGCAAAAATAACCACACACCCACTTATTATATGGCCAATTATATCATATGCATATAATCACCAAACTTTATCACAATGTTAACATATCAAGAAACATACATCAACATTTTATTTTCAACAACATATCCCAAGCATGTTATTACATAACATATGCCAATAACATACTTCATTCACAAGGCATAACATAACCACATAGCATGCTCACATAATACCATATTTCATGGAATCACACAAATAATTTTCATATATTAATTCCCACCTTTTTCAAGAAATTACTTTGAGTAATTTTTACATGCCCATTATAGGATAGGATTTATTCTACCCCTTTCCAATACCCATTTCATCCATTTCACCACAATGGGCAAGTGATATACAACTCTATGAACCTACCTATTTCATTTAACACCCTAGGTTGTAAAATAAACCAAAGTAGGAAGGAACCCTACCTCTTGAAGCATAAAACTACGTTGGGAAGCCTCAAGAACCCAAAGCAAGCTTGAATCCTCACTTCCCCAAAATCCCGTCCTTGGAACCTTCGGTGAAACCCATCATTTTTGGTGTGGTTGCGTAGCCCTCGACGAGAGGAACAACTTTTCCTCTTGGCTTGACTTGATTCGAGCAAAGGTTGGCCCTATATCGCAAGGAAAGCTTGAGAAATCCTTGTTTCTACCTCTTTCTTCCCTCTTTTTCTATTGTTCAACTGGCTGAGCACAATTGGGGAGAAAATAAGATTTTTTCCCCTATTTATAGCCTTATAATACTTAGCCCACAATGCGCCACACGACTCTCTTTTTCTCGGATCCGTTTTCACCCCGGTTCAAGTTTAAAATATTTTTATTTTAATTTGCCTTAAATTAATTTTCAAATTTTAAAATTTTATTAAAAATCTCATTTTTTGGGTCACCTGAGACTTGACCGCCTTGTAAAATGCAAAAAATCTGACTATCAAAATTTGGTAAAATTTGACGGGGTGACAAGATTTTGCAAGACAAATCCAACGGTGAGGTCCATTTCGTCATTCAAGATCTAGAAAAATTCAAGTTTACAATCCGTACCGTAGTGGAAAAATCATGAAAAGTTTAAATTTACCTGGGTTTTACATTCTTCCCCCCTTAAAAGAATTTTGTCCTTGAAATTCTCACACACATACACACTTAATCGCATGCATATGCAACATTAATATTATACTTAAAATTATAGAATTGTACCTCCATTCTTGAACAGGAACAGATAATTGGTACGTATGGTATCCTCATGCTCCCATGTCGCCTCCTCCACGCCACGGTGTTGCCATGGTACCTTCACTAGCTTCACTGTCTTACCTCACAAAATCTGTTCTCGGCTATCCATGATATGCACCGGTCCCTCCTCGAAGGTCCCATCTGCATCAACAATTAACTCACCCCAATCCAGTACATGTGTTGGATCTAGGGTATACTTTTGGAGCATAGAGACATAGAACATCGCGTGAACACCCGATAAATTTGGCGGTAACGCCAATCTATAAGCCACTGTGCCCACCCTCTCGAGTACCTCGAAGGGCCCGATAAACCTCGGTGACAGCTTTCCCTATTTTCTGAACCTGACCATTCCCTTCTTAGGCATCACCTTCAAGAAGACATGATCTCCCACCTCAAATTCTAGAAGTCGTCATCGTCTGTCAGCATAGCTCTTTTGTCGGCTTTGAGCCGTAAGAAGACATTTTCGTATTAGGTCCACCTTTTTTGAGGTATCTTTAACCAAATTTGGACCCGTAGAGGGTCTCTCTTCTACTTGCGTCTAACAAACCGGAGAATGACAAGGCCTTCCATAAAATGCCTCATAGGGTGCCATCTGAATACTTGCCTGACAACTGTTGTTATAGGCAAACTACAGTAAGGGTAAATGCTCTTCCTAGTTACCCTTGAGATCTAGGATGCATGCCCGTAGCATATCCTCTAATATCTGGATAGTCCTCTCTGACTGATCATCTGTCTAGGGATGAAAAGTTGTGTTCATCATCAACTGTGTTCCCACGGCCTGTTGGAAAATCTCCTAACAAATGAGCCGTAAACTTGGAATTCTGATTCGATACTATAGATACGTGTATCCCATGCAACCAGATAATATCCCGTATATATAACCTATAGAATTCCTCCAATGTGAAGGTCATTTGCACAACCGAAAAGTGTGCCAACTTCGTAAGTCGGTCTACTATCACCCACACTGCATCATGTCCCTATGACATCCGTGACAAGTGAGTTACAAAATCCATCGTGACATGCTCCCACTTCCATTCAGCCACCTCCAAGGGCTGGTGTAACCCCGCTGCTCTTTGGTGCTCAACCTTAACCTGCTGAAACGTGAGATATCGTCTGACAAAATTTCCAACGTGTCCCTTCATTCCGCTCTAATAATACTAGCGACAAAGATCATGATACATTTTCATGCCACCTAGATGCATATCAAATCAGGAGCAATATAACTCTCTAAGGATCTCCTATCTCAGATCCGCTAACTGGGGAACCACAACCCTTCCCGTATACCAAAGACTGTCATCTGAGTGAATGGCCCAGCCCTTGTAACCAGTACCTGCCTGCACTCGGTCCCTAATGGATAATAACTCTGGGTCCTGTCCATGGGACTCGATCACCCTACTCAGTAGGGAGGGCATAGCCATTAAGCTCCCTAAAACACCCTGAGCCTGATCCTTGTAGTATAACCTGAACTGTCCCACAGTCTCGAGCATCTGCCACTCTTGGGAAGCCATGCTAACCAACACTCCCCGTGACTTTTGGCTAAGTACATCAGCTACCACGTTTGCCTTACCAAGATGGTAATGCAAAGTGAAGTCATAGTCCTCCAAGTACTCCATCCACCTACATTGCCTCATGTTGAGGTCTCGTTGAGTGAAGATATACTTCAGACTCTTGTGGTCCAAAAATACCTCAAACTGCTCACCACATAGATAGTGGTGCCAAGCCTTCAAGGCAAAGACAATGACCGCTAACTCCATGTCATGCGTAGGATAATTTTGCTCGTGGTTCTTTAACTGTCGAGAACCATAAGCCACCAACCTCCCAGACTGCATCAAAACGTAACCCAGTCCATCTCTAGAGGCATCATAGTATACTGTATACATTTATCCCCTCTCTGGAACTATCAAAATAGGAGTTGAAGTAAGTCTCCTCTTTAACTCCTAGAATGCCTTCTCACATGATTCATTCCACTCAAACTTGACCTCCTTCTGTATCAATCTCGTCATAGGTGTAGCTAATCGGGAGAAGTCCTCGACGAACCTCCTATAATACCCCATAAATCCCAAGAAACTACGTATCTTGAAGACTGACTTTAGTCTTTCCCAATTCAGAACCGCCTCAACCTTCTCCGGGTCCATAGATACAATCAAAGCCGACACCAAGTGTCCCAAAAATTTTACCTCCGTAAGCCAAAATTTACAATTGCTAAACTTGGCGTACAATTGGTGTTCTCTCAAGGTCTTGACAACAATCCTCAAGTGACCCTCATTCTCATCCTCAAACTTGGAGTAGATCAGGATGTCGTCAACAAATACTACCACAAACTGATCTAAATAGGGTTGGAACACCTTATGCATGAGATCCATGAATGCTGTCGAGGCATCACAATGAACTCGAAATGCCCATATCGCGTTCTGAACGTCGTCTTAGGGATATCTGCCTCCCTAATTCTCAACTGATGGTAGCTAGTGCAAAAATTTATCTTGGAGTAGACCCACACTCCACTCAGCTGATCAAACAGATCGTCAATCCTCGACAAATAGTACCTATTCTTGATAGTGACCTGGTTCAACTGGTGATAATCTATACACAACCAAAGGGTTTTGTCCTTCTTCTTGGCAAATAGCACCGGAGCGCCCCAAGGTGAAGTGCTCAGTCTAATAAAATCCTTGTCCAACAATTCTTTCAATTGGATCTTTAGTTCTTGCAACTCTATTGGTGCCATTCTATGTGGAGTCATAGAAATAGGTGATGTGCTGGGATACAACTCGATGCCAAAGTCCACATCCCTATGTAGAGGTAATCCTAGTAGTTTGTCTAAAAAAATTTCCTTATACTTACAGACAACCCAAGGTAGACCCAACTCCTGTCTCACCTTGTCCTTCAAAGTAAGGCTCGCAAGCCATCCCATCAACTATCTATGCCATCTAGAGTCGTACACGGCTTGGGGTAAAGCTTCATGCTTTTTCCTATAAAACTTGAAGAAAACACCATCTGGTGTGTAAGCAGTTACCCTCTTCTGATCGCAATCAATGACGACCTGATGTGCCGCCAACCAATCTATTTTGAAGATAACATCAAATTCTGACATGTCAATGACCCTAAGGTCCACGGTGAGTAGAATCCCTAAGATCTCTAACTCACAACCCCGACATATCTTATTAACACACACCCTAGCTCCTAGGGGTGAATTCACATACAACGGCTCTTCCAAGGTCTCAACCTCTAAGTCTAAATCTTTCACACATGATGCAGCAATAAAAGAATGAGATGCACTAAAGTCAAATAATACCATTGCCCATAAGCGAGAGAGTAAAAATGTACCCTGAATGACCGATTGATCCATTGGCTCAACCTGAGGTGTGATGGCGTGGACACGCCCTTGGGTCCCTAAAATTCAAACTTGCATGCCATGTCCTTGACCTCGACCCATACCCTAGCCCATCTGGTTTAATTACGAAGTCCTCGCTCGTGAAGTAGTAGGGGCCTGTGTAGCACCCTGGAATTTGTACTGGCTTTCTTGGCCTATGGTGGGATAGGGAGGAACAAAATAATTCTGTGCATGCCCCACTGACTACTAGGACTGAGATGCCCCATAACTCTGGGATCCCTGTCTCTAAGGGCAATCCCGCTTCATATGACCCAGTTGGTGGCAATGGAAATATGTCCGTTAACTGGCCTGATAAGTTGTCCTAGGGTTTCCCCCGCCTTGGGAAAATTGACCTTGGCCTTGGCCTTGAGGCTATAGCCCTATCCCTGTGGAGCATAAGTCCTCTGTTTCCTTTCTGAACTAGAAGAAAAGGATTGACCCTCCTTCTTCTTGTCCTTAGCACCCAACTCCTAGA
This sequence comes from Ilex paraguariensis, assembly GCA_963454935.2. NCBI lineage: Eukaryota > Viridiplantae > Streptophyta > Magnoliopsida > Aquifoliales > Aquifoliaceae > Ilex > Ilex paraguariensis. The sequence goes on from CAUOFW020001436.1 coordinate 355,136, forward strand.
TACTCCTTGCATCATCAACCTCTCTCTTAATGGTCATAGCTGTCTCGACCATCAAGTCCAAATCTTGCAAGTGGAGGCCTATAATTTTTCCATGGATAGATAGTTTCAAACCATCCTCAAACTTCCTCACCTTGGCCATATCTATGGCCATATAATCATCAGCAAAATGGGCTAGTTCGGTGAACTTAGGCACATACTCTATCACTGTCATCGTCCCTTGTTTCAAATCCAAGAATTCTTAGGCCTTTGCATGTCGAGCGACCACTGAGAAGTATTTACCCATAATGAGCTCCCGGAACTCTCCCCATGTCATTTCCTCCAAATTCTTGGAGTTTTTTACCCAATCCCACCACAATTAGGCTTCTCCCTCTAACTGGAATACAGCTAGCCTTATCTTCATGGCATCGAAGGTGATCTTCATTACCTCTAAGATCTTGCCAACTTGCCGTAACCAATGGTCAGCCACCATCGGATCTGCCCCTCTCTTGAATATCGAAGGTTTGTGTGCCTTGAAATTTTGGAGGTTACTCGTGCCTCCTTGCTCCACATTTGCACTAGCCTGTGCAATGGTAGCAGTCGCGATACCAATTGCCTCTATGAAGGCTTGTTGGTCAAAGGCTGGTGGTGGTTGATTGTTGTTCCACCCACCACCTCGGTGTCCCCTTCCTCTACTTGTCATCTACACACATGTCAGATAGCAATAGAGCACCAATTTAATATCCCAAAGTAGGGACCAAATTTTAAATTTTGAGATTCATCTCCTTGTCCCCTTAGTAGAGCTTATGCCACCCATTAGTAGACCTTTACACCTGGACTATCCCATTCCCTTGTTTTCTGACCCCCAAGGTTATGTTTTCTAACCCTAGTGTCCCTTTTCCATATACATTTTACCATGTATATCATTCACATAACATATAACACATAACATGTATCATATTAAAGCACATAGCATAAAATGTACAATGAATGCAATAGTCTGGACCTATGCCCCATCAAGCCCTAGGTAAATCGTTTACCTATGCTCTAATATCAAGCTGTGATACCCCTAAAATCGGGGTTCCTTTATCAATTTTTGACCATCCGTCAACCCACGGAAATACCTGTGGTTGTCGCACAACTCCACGTCACGTCAATAACATCCCCTTAACTAGGATTATAACCCACACACGTGTAACTCGTGTACATTTTATCATTTAATCAAATCGTGGTCCAATATACCACATTTTCTACTCTATTATAGTCCATTTACATCATTTGGAAGGAAGGACACATGACCCAAAAGCATGGAAAAACAGTTTAAAAAATTTTCAAATTTTTGGAAGTCTTATCGGTATGGCATACCGTTAGGGTGAGCTTACTTGAAAATTCCTATCAGTAGGGTATATCGGTAGGGTTTGCCTACTAGAAAATTTCTACCAGTAGGGCTTGCCTACTGGACAAGGTTGTACCGATATGCCCTACCGGTATGAGTTGCCCACTGGACCCTGTCATACTAGTACGCCCTACCGGTATGCTTTGCCGACTTTTACCTGTTTCACCTGTTTTGCATTTTCAACTCATTTCAAAACATATTAACTCCATCCAACACATATATATGAAGATTTTCGTATTACATAAGATTCATACCAATTCTTTTACATTCATTTCACTGAATTTATTTATCAAAAACAAGGTTTTCATAAATATTTACAATATTCAAAATAAAACCATATTTCGGCTTTCTTTATCTTTGAGGTCCCATGTGAGGGCCTTCCTCCGGCGTGTATCCTGCACCTAAAATATTTTCCCGTATAAGGTGAGCCACGCCCAATAGAGTATTTCCTACTGAGGTTATTCCCTAACCTAAATGCAAATGAAATGTTCAAGTAACACTTAACAAACAACAACATCCGAAACAAGAATATATTATTCAATGTTGGAATCTTAGCAATGTCATGCCATGAAATGAGATGAGACTCACTTATGCAACTCAACCCGAGCCCTCCCTAGCTCCTTTTCCCCCCATGCAATGCTATAAGTATAAAACTGGGCTTTCCATGCCCCCGCCATTGGCGTTACACGCCCAATAACTATTTAAAAATCTATGGATGTTTCTTGGGTTTGGTATTTATGGACTTACACCAACGACACCCAAACGACACGGAATTCATGGGCTTCCACCAACGGTTCCGTATATACCAACACACTTTATGGGCTCTTATACTAAGAGAGTGCAAATTCGATCACTAGGTCTCTCACCCAAGGAATAATCTAGCCCTTTTTACTAACCCTGACCCAATTATTTATCCATACAATCGTGCGACTGATTCGGATCTTCGATTCAACTTTCCCTAGCCCACCTATCATCCACCTATGTGGTGTTTGATGTCAATCATGCACACTCACACCCACACTAATGCCCATGGATGCGATTCCTCCATGCAATTACAATGTAATGCACCATTGCTATATCAATGTCATGCCCATATGTAATGAATGCCACATGAGCAAAATTAACCACACATCTACATATTCCATGACCAATTACATCCTATGCATATAATCACCAAACTTTATCACAATGTTAACATATCAACAAACATACATCAATATTTTATTTTCAACAACATATCCCAAGCATGTTATTACATAACATATGCCAATAACATACTTCATTCACAAGGCATAACATAAACACATAGCATGACCACATAATACCATATTTCATGGAATCACACAAATAATTTTCATATATTAATTCTCACCTTTTTCAAGAAATTACTTTGAGTAATTTTTACATGCCCATTATAGGATAGGATTTATTCTACCCCTTTCCAATACTCATTTCATCAATTTCACCCCAATACGCAAGTGCTATACAAGTATATCAACCTACCCATTTTATTTAACACCCTTGTAAAATAAAACAAAGTAGGAAGGAACCCTAACTCTTGAAGTGTAAAACAATGTTGGTAAGCCTAAAGAACCCAAAGCAAGCTTGAATCCTCATTTTCCTAAAATCCCGTCTTTAGAACCTTCGGTGAAATCCGTCATTTTTTGTGTGGTCGTGTAGCCCTCAATGAGAGGAACAACTTTTTCTCTTGGCTCGAGTTGATTCAAGCAAAGCTTAGCCCTAGATCGTAAGGAGATCTTGAGAAACCCTTGTTTCTCCCTCTTTCTCTTTCTCTTTCTTTCTTTTTCTATCGTTCAACTGGCTGAGCACATTGGGGGAAAAAATTAGATTTTTTCCCTATTTATAGCCTTAGAATACTTGGCCCACAACGCACCACACGGTCCTCTTTTTCTCGAGTCTGTTTTTGCCTTGAAACGATTAAATTTTGTCTTAGTTCAAGTTTAAAATATTTTTATTTTAATTTGCCTTAAATTAATTTTTAATTTTTAAAATTTTATTAAAAATCTCATTTTTTGGGTCATCTAAGACTCGACCGTCTCGTAAAAAGCAAAAAATTTGACTATCTCAAAATTTGATGAAATTTGACGGGGTAACTAGATTTTGCAAGACGTGGTCTGTTTCATCATCCGAGATCTATAAAAATTTAGTTTAGAACCTGTAACATAGTGGCAAAATTATCATTTTGCCCTTTTTTTTTTATAAAAAATTTAAATTTACTTGAGTTTTACATAAGAAATGTTAGATTATCTCTCGGATCCAAGACCCGGTGATTTGGATACGCACTACATTGGTATCAAGTTCATAAAGTGTGTCGGCGTACGCGGGGCTGTTGGTGGAAGTCCATAGATGCCTATTGGTTGGATGCCTATTGGTGGAAGTTCATAAATACCCACCCCTAGAAAGACCCAGAATGTATAAATGGTCATTAGATGTGTAACATCAATTGCAGGGGCTTGGAATAATCGGATTCATACGCATGACATTACAAGTGTTATAGGAGCCGGTGAAGGCTTGGGTTGTATTGCATGTGTGAGCCTCACCTAATTACATGACATAGCATTGTGGCATTCATCATTGAATTGTATGTATGTATGTATGTTAATTTTTGAATTGCATGTAAATATTTCAAATGCAACTAGGTTGGGGAGTAGCTTATTTATGAGATATCCTGTTGAGCGTGGCTCACTATTTATAGGAATAACATTCAGGTGCAGGACAAGCGCCGGCAAATAGCCCTCAATGGGACCTTGTTTAGAAGAAGCCGAATTATGGCTTTGAATTTCATTTTGTAAAATAAATTATGTAATTAGTTTTGGACATGTAATGTCATATAAACGATTGTAAAATGAACTCATATTGACTTTATTTTGTGTAAAATTTGATGCTATGTGAGTTTTGGTAAATATTATATGAGATTGGGTGAGTTGAAGTTGAAAAAAGATTGAATTGGGGGAAAATTGGGCCTTGCTACTGGTAGCACGTTGATTAGCTACCGGTACCACAAGTGCAGTGGGCATGGTAGCTCATTTCACAGCTACTAGTAGCTCACGGGCAGTGGGCTCAAGTGCTAGTAGCTCATTTTCACAGCTACCAGTAGCTCACTGGTAGATGGCTCAGTTATCGGTAGCACTTACACGAGCTACTGGTAGCTCCTCCAAAATTTTCAAAAATTCAAAAATGACCTTGCCAAGCCTTCGGGCCTTGAGCCCTTTTGTTCAAAGGATGTAAATGGCATAATATAAAGGAAAAATTGATGTATATTGGACCTTGGAATGGTCAAATGATTGAAATGTATACATGTTATGCATTTTAGAGTACTCGGTACAAGGGAGACTCTGCTCAAACACTATGTTTGTTACAATCCTAGTGAAGGAGATGTTATGCCGTGGTGCCAGGTTATGCGGCATTCACGGGTACTTCCACAAGTTGGTGTGTGATCAACGTGTTGACCAAGGACCCCCAGTTTTAGAGACGTCACAATAGTATTGAAAGTTGTATAAGAGACAGTTTTTAGTTGGTAATCAATTTAGGCCAAAATTGAAAAACCAATTCACCCCCTCTAGGTATAGTGTCTTGAACTTCTCATGTATAATTGTGCAAAGATCTACATCGGGTTCTCCTTCCCGAATCAACAAAAATATTTAATAACAGGGGAATATTGAGTGTGTATTATGACACACAAAGTAGTGAATATAGAGAAAAATTCAAAACGATACTTCATAAGATATACTCAACAGTACTAAGTATAATCATCAATGAAAAAGACATAATATCTGAACCCTCCTTTTGAGGAATCTCATACAACACATTGAACAAGATCAAAGGGTCTAAGAAATCCAATAGAAATTTTATTAAAAGGCGATGTAGTAAACTTAGCTAATTTGCATCCATTACAACTGGAAATATCATGACACTCTAGATTCCCAAAACTATCGGTGCAAACTAATAATTTCGAACGGGAATGGAAAACATGACCAAAATGAGAAATTAAAACAAGAAGATTACGGATTCAATTGAAAAGAAGGCAAATTAACAGTAGAAGTAACAATATTTGGAATGTGTAGCTCGTCCAACACATAAAACCCTCCCTTTATAATTTATATTGCTTGTCCCAATCAACTTCTTAGAATGTGGATCCTAGACAACACAACTGGAAGAAGAAAAGTGAACTATAAAACCATAATCAAATAGCTGACTAACTGAAATTAAATTTAGAGTAAGTTGAAGAATACAATAGACATGTAGAAGTGAGGAGAGATAATTGCCCCAACACCAGCCAAAGGCATTTGAGTACCATTGGATACAAGTACAAATATAGATGGAGGAGAGAAAATAGATGATAAAAAGAATTTACTAATCATGTGATATGTAGCACTTGAGTCCCCAAGTGGTTTGAGCTATACTAGAAGCAATCTTTTAAAACTTGGCCCATCCTGGCGAGTTGACCTAGTGTAATGGACCCTAAATCGAGCTAGTTCCTAAGTTAGATCATTTGAGCATCAAACCTGCCCAAGTCCCATTGAACTAAGTTTGTTTGAATGAATCGTTAACACTGGACAATTTTAGTTAGACTAGTTGGGTCACTTCGAGTCCTACAAAAATCACGTATTGTATATTTGTGTGCTAATAGCTAATCATCTTAGTGAATCGGCCTCGTTTGTCTCCGTCTCTTTCTTATTCTTTTTGCAGTTCAAAATTGTCCCTCTTTCTCTCTCCTCTCTCTATTTCTCTCTATCTCATGGACCCACACACACAAAAGTACGTTATGAATCAAAACTAGTCAGTGAAACCAGGTCACTTTCCTCAGCCCAATCTTCGTCTTCAACCTCTATCCTTTGCTCAAACCCAAAAGATCCAAATTTTCAGTCAAACACCCCAAAAGGTCCAAACTTTATGTCATTCACTCACCTATACACACAAACTGGCATATATAATATATATGCTCCTAAACCCCAAACAAAGCGTATAATGCTTCTTCATCTTGTGTTTTTTTTATCCACTTTTTTTTTCTTCATTTGTGTTTGCTTTTGTTGATTAACCTTGAGATTATTTTTCTTGTCAATTTGTATAATGAGTTTGTAATTATTTTCATACACGGATGTTTGAGTTTTTTAAGGTGGAATTTAGGATTTTAATATTGTGTAATCCATATTGTTTATTGAATATTGATGCTGTGAAATGGAATGCAACTTTTATAATTATTATATTTTTTAGCATACCTATTATCATAAATAATTAATTTTTGATTTTTTTTATAATATGACCTGTCCAGCCTGTGACCCATTAAAAACTATGGTCTGAAGGACCAATGAAAGAACCTACTAAAGGAGAGACCGAATGAGTGTTATGATGCTGGAACAAGAGAAACAATTACAACTAAAAAGCAATCAAAGTAAATATAGAGATCTAAAAAATGAGGATAAATTTTTCAGTTTTGTCGATAGGGCACTATTCATGCACCATTTGTTGGTAAGACACTACATATGCATCATTTAAGCGTAAGTCATATTTAAAAACATAATTTGAGTATACTATAGAAGAAAAACATGTTTAGAATGTTAAGATATAACTACTGTACGAATTTGAGCCTAAAAAGAAATAGTTTCAAAAATTGGACAAAAAGGGTATCTTGGGTGGCCAGGTGGGACCGGCCAAACCCGGCTACAAAAGAAAATCTATTTTGCAAAAAAAATTTATTTAAAATAATTTTAAGAACTTTAGTTAAAATAAAATGTCAAATTGAGGCATTTCAGGATGACTTGTAGTGTAATGGGGTCCCGGATTCATCAAAGGCAAAAGGGTCATTTTGTACCTTTGCTCCTCCACTATAAATACAGCCCCTTTTGTGTAAAAGTATCAGTATTTGGCCTGGATACAGAGTAGTACACGTTCAAGGAGGAGGAAAGAAGAAAAACCCTAGGTTCTTCAAGTTTCATGTAACCAAAACTCACTCCTAGGCCAAGATTCTTACAAGACTTCCTTCTAAGAAGTTGTTCCTCTCAATAAGGGCTATATTCGCACTGATCGGTTCATCTATACAATGAACACAACTCTCTTGGTTTGAGAGAAACCATTTTAGGTATGATGTTTTACTAAGTTCAGAAAAGATTTAAGTTTTCTTGCCTTCCTATATGTTGATTGAATGATTTAGGTATTTACTTGATGTTAGAAAATCACTTAGGTGGTAGTTGCTTTGAAAACTTAGAGTTAGTAGTTTAAGTATTTTTGTGTTCTTTAAGTTTCTTAAAAATTGTTACTATGATAAAGGTGTACCTTGCTTATGTATTAGATTATTATATTCTAGCTTATATTCATGTAGAGAAACTCTTGTGGTTTGAGAGTTATGATTTATTCCATGAGTTGGTAGTTTGTGTATTTGTAGTTTCTTTGAGAAATTGTGAAATTAGTGAATACAAAGCTTGATCATATGATTAATTCATTGAATTGTGCCTCACATTCATGTAGACAAAGTTTTGTGGATTTGAAGTTATGCTTTACATTATGAATGAGGCATAGTTTAAGTTATACGCCACGTGTTTGATGAAATGTTTCATAGAATTCACATTAAGAAAAATCATGGCATCTTGGCATACATGAATCCTTGTAACATAGTGTGGGTTGATCACTTGGTGTTATGAATTATGAGGGTGTAGATCCTGTGGTGAAAGACCCAAAATCTGGCCAATGACGGTACTCGCAGGCTGATGGGGGCGGACCGTGAAGCGAGACATGGGTGGCATAGAATTTCATGGGTGTGTCATCCATACTAACATTGCATAGCATTGAGGGATTACGGGGTTGTAGTTTTTAAACTTTACACTTGCACATGGCACACCTTAAATTTGTTCCTAGCATTGGCAGTTTGTCATACCAGTAGTTGAGCTGACCCATTCGTGGGATATCATATTACAGATGAGGCTCCCGATACTTGAGATTTGAGGAAGTCTTAAAGGAGGAAAATGGCACTTGAATGGATATTTGGCCCTTGGGTATATTTTGTATGTATGGGCATAAGCCCATATGACTTCAATTTAAATTTGGAAAAATAATGGATTGTAGACCTTGGGTCATTTTAAAGTGTAAGGGTGTAAACCCAATTGATATGTAGGATATCTTTATGTAATGAGTACTATATGTGTATATTGAGACAACTAGATGTGTATGTTTAAAACAAAGGATGTATGTTTAATTTACATGGATTGTGGCCACCGAGTGAGGGTGGGTTGTGATATAATTATGCATATGAAATATTGTGAAAATTAGGTGGAAAAAGGACTTGAAAAAAAATGGAGGTTATGTCAAAATTTTATGAAAAATTTAAAAACTTGTTAAGTGTGTAAAACACCTTTTAAATATGCTTTTAAATATGTGGGTAGGATGTCAAAAGCGGGGGTATAGAAAAATTGAAGAAATAGACTAAAAATGGAAAAGAAAATAGCTTGAAGAACTTTGGGAAAAAATGGAAAAATTCAGGAAATGAATGAAAAATCAATTTATCCAATCTAATGACCTTTCATTTATTTTTCTTCTTTATTTTCATTCACTCCCTGGGGTTGTGGAAATTTGCGGCGTGATAGTAAAACTAGTAGTTCATTTCACACTAATGGCCTAAAGAGAATCATGGTTATCACTTCCCATAATAAAGACAATGGAAATCCAAAAGAGTCTACGACTAACCCCAACAACCACTATTAAATAGCCCAAAGTAGGAATCATCCAAATAACTTGAAGCTAAGCCCAACAAATACAAGCAACTCAAAGCAAAGGGGCTTAAATTCAACCATATGCCTTCAAATCGCACACCAACTATCCAACACTCCTAATCGTACCCTTCAAACTCAATTTGAAGCAAAAAAATTAAAGAAATCAGCCCCAAAAGTTACAGATCGAAAAATAGGTCCAAATATTTTGAAAAACATTCATTAATTGAATAACCCTATCCAATGAACACAAAATAAAAAACCAAGCATACCATGAGATTTCCCATGCAAAATTGAGTCTAGTAGTGGGTTCCTCTGGTCCAAAATGATGATGTCAGCATGACATCATCATTATCGCTTACTTACTTTAGCCCTAGTGACTGCTTCTTCTTCAGTTGCTGATTCTACTAGTATACTACTGTGATATTCAAGGTATTTTGGATAAAAACTCATTCTGATAACATGATAATTTAGATCAAAGAAAGCAGAGAAAGAGAAGAGATAAGGGAAGGAAGAAATATTATTACTTGCTCTAGTAGGGCAAAACAATACAAGAAAGATGACTAAATTGTCCCTAATACTAAAACACTCTAACAAGCTGTCTGTCATGGGAGGTATTCTCTATTTTCTTGAGAGTTTGGTTTGTATCCAAACCATTAGCTATTGGAATATCTTCACTTCCAGGGAAAAAGGAGTGTTAGCTATGCTAGGTGAGCTGAATTCTTACAGGATTACACTTACGTTCTTCACCACCAGGCATGCCTAGAGAATAACCATGCAAATGTTCTGAGTTATTGTTGTCGAATGGACTATGAATATCCACGTAATCAGATTTGATAGGACACGATATGAGCGCGCCTCTCATCCCAACGTTGGTATTGTTTTAAAGATGTTCAAGCTCGTAACTGTTATGACCATAGTTTTTTTCGGAAAAAAGAATCCAAAAGATGAAGTGAACGACAAGGTGAGGTGCAGATTATGTAAAATCCAAGAAATTTGAATTTTTATGAAAAAAAGGTAAAAAAAAAAGTAATTAGCCACCACGGTACGGGTTGAAAATTTGAATTTTTTTTATATAAGATGACGAAGTGGACCTTACTGTTAGATTCATCTCGCAAAATCTAGTTGCCCAATCAAATTTCGTTGAATTCTAAGACAATTAAATTTTTTGCCTTTTACGAGGCGATTGGGTGTCGCATGACCAAAATAAATGCGATCGAGAATAAATTGTGAAACATGGAAAATAATTTAAATTTAGTTCAAATAAAAATATAATGAACTTGAAACGAGACGATAATTGACTCAAAACGAAATCAGATCCGAAAAAGGCGAACGTATGTGGCACAATGAGAGCCAACTAAATGAGGAGTATAAAAAGGGGAAAAATCAGATTTTTCCCCCACATTCTCAGCCCATTTCCAATAGAGAGATAGAGAAAAGAAGATAAGAAAACAAGGGTTTCTCCAAGCCTTCTTCTTGCAATCTAGGTCCAACCTTTGGTCGAATCGACTCAGGCCAAGAACTAAAGTTGATCTACGTGATGAGGGCTATGTCTACGTACCAAAAATCACAGATTTTGATGAAGTCTAAAAGATTCAATTTTTAGAAATCAAGGTTCAAAGCTTGATTTGGGGTCTAGGGAGTTTTCTACAACTCATATTACGCTCCAAAAATAGGGTTCCTTTCCTAATTAGGTTTATTTCCAACTTAGGGTTGAAATATGAAATGAGTAGGGTGTTAGAGATGTAATCTCATGTATGACACATACCTATTGTAATTAAAGTGTGGAAAATGGGTACAAGAATGTGTAAAATCAATTCTAACATGAGTTGGATTTATTGAAATTACTTGTTTGTGATTTCTTGAGATATGTAGTGAAAGAGGCATGCTATGTGTTTATGTTTATGCCTTGAAGGTGTTTGAGGAAATGCCTATGTTGATTTAGTGCGTTATTTGCATTAAAAATGTTATAACATGCTTTGGTAAGGTTGTTGATGGTGATAATATCCTTTTGATGGAATTGACCATGCAAAAATATTGATGGATATTGAAATTGTTCATAATGTGCTCATGACATATTGAACTTGATATTCGAATTGCAATTGTACATTTACATTGTATATGCACGGGTAGCATCATATTCGTGGGCATTTGACATGTGTGTGTATGGTTTGATGAAATACCATTCTTGGTGGATGATGCGTAGGCTCGGGATAGTTAGACCAAGGTTCAATTGAGTTGCACATGTTGCATTGAAATAGCGTTGGGGTTAGCAAGAAGAGTTAGATTTTCCCTCGGATGAAAGACTTGGTGACTTAGATACGCACTCCATTGGTATTGAGCCCATAAAGTGTGTTAGCGTATCAGGATACTCTTAAAAAAAGTGGGACATCCAGGCCAACAATGGGCCCTGGCTCAAAGCTATTGGTAGAAATCCATAAATATTGTGTTGGTTGGGTGTCCGTTGGTAGAAGTCCATAAATACCCACCCAAAGAAAGACCTAGGATTTATAATAGTCATTGTATGTGCAACATCAATGGCAGGGGCTTGGAATGCCTGAATTCATACGTATGACATTGCATACATTATGAGAGCTGGTGAAGACTCGGGTTGTATTGCATGTGTGAGTCTCATCTGATAACATGGCATGACATTATAATATTCATTCTTGTAGTTTCATAGGTGGGATGAAATCCGAACATTATCTGATTCTTTCTCTTATTGAATTTACCTTTTAATTTAGTTAGTTACTGCTTGAGAAAATTCCTTGTTGTTTCCTAACCTCTAAACATCATCTTTTAGCATATATAGTATATGAATGAAGGGGAGTGTCACTCTCCTGGGGATGATGTCAAAAGAAAGGGCAATGGAATGGTGGATGAATGAGATGTCAAATGTGAGTATGTGTGAACAAAAGTGCTCCCCAAGCACAAGGAGACTTTTCTGGATCGTGTTTTACTTGGTGGTATTCCAAGGTCGTTTCCACGGGAAAGGAAGTAAACCGAGGGGAAGGTGATTTTGGGAGAAAGAAAGTGTAAAATCTTTGATTGTTGGAAGTTGTTTGGATGCTAGTAAAATGAGAAACAAATGTTGGCAAATCCAAGAGGTCACTTCAATAGGAATACCGTCTCAATTCGAAACCCTCCTCCAACAGAGCATGAATGAACGATTGATTCTTGGGAAGCTAGGGGTAAAATTGGTGAGTATCTAAGCATAAACTGTGACTAGGCCTACGGAATATCAAAGACTCACTAAGTTATCCACCCTCAACCCAGTCAAACCGAACCATTGAACTCTGAAAGAGGGGAGGAGAATGAGTTGAAATGGTATACCCAAGTGGAGGTTCCTCTTGGTTTTGCCAACTAAGAGATTTAGCTATTCATGCTTAAAATAAAGACAACAATATGATGAGAAGACATTATGAAGAAATAAAGACTAGAGCTAAGCATAAACGAAATGCATAAATATAACTTCCGGATAATCACCTCTTACTAAAGATTGGATGAGAAACTACTCACTCTTCATGGCTTTGTTAAAGCTAGAAAAGTGAGTGATGCTCATCCCTCCAAATAGAGAAGTTACAAGGTAAAACACTTTACACAAGGAGCCGATCTTCGACAAAGAATGAATGAATCACGTTCCACCCTTCACGGAGCTCTAGAAAAGTGGAAGAGTTTCTTTTGTGCACTAATTAGGGACTGTTAAGGGGCTGAATTTGGACTGTTTTGGTGCTGAAATTGGGGCTGTTTTGTGCACTAACTAGGGGCTGTTTTGTGCACTAATTAGGGACTGTTAAGAGGCTGAATTTGGGCTGTTTAAGGGGTTGTTAAAGGGCTGAATTATGGACTGTTTTTAGGCCATGTTATGGACTGAAATTGTGACTGTTTTTGGACTATTTTTTCGGACTGTTTTTAGGCTATTTTGTGGGCTATATACGGGCTGTTATATGGTGGTTTGTATGGGCTGTTTTGTGATTTAGATACGAGCTATTACGTGGGCTATTACATGGGCCGTTATGTGTTATATTATGCTTTAATGATTAAGTGTGTTATTAGCCTAAAAGTTGTGATATCACTTGCCTATGATTATGAAAGTGAAATTATGGACTTATGACATGATTTATGATTGGAAATGCAATTGTTGGTATATGCATGTTATGATATATTGAATTTGTGAAAAATATGGTATCTATATGCTTAGAACATAACTTATCATGATATGTTGAGATTGTTCATATGTCATTCATAGCATATTGAACATTGTATCATTGTGCATAGAGGCATCACATTCATGGGCATAAGTCATGAGTGTGGGTGTGTGAGATGCATGGTTGATCAAACACCTTGTTTGGTGGTTGGTATGTGGGTTCGGGAAAAAGTGGATCGAAGATCCCCTTTGAGTCGCATGGTTGCATGGAAGAAAACTTGTTTCGGGTATAGCAAGTAGGGCTAGACTCTCCCTCAGGTGCAAGACCCGACAACTTAGTTATACACTCCCCTGTGGTGAAATTCCGAAAAAGTGTAGTATGGTATACGGAACCGGTGGTATAAAATCCAAAATTCGTTGCCCAACAAGACACAAGATTTTGATTTATAAGAAAATACTCATTTAATGAGTACCATCCAATAATGATCTAATTTATAAAACGCATGATTTTTATTCAAAGTGATCATTGGATGTATTTTCGTCAAAAATGGTCATTACACATTGGCATTGTATTGTGTTGTGGAAGTCGGTGAGGACTTGGGTTTAAGTGCATGAGTGAGTATTATCTTATTTCATGGCATGACATGGTTGCATTTCAACATTGAATGCATATTCTTGTATGAATGGTTGTTAAATGTTGCTTATACACATTGCATATGCATTTAAGGTGGGGTGTAGCCCTAGTACGAGTTTTTCTCTACTGGGTGTTGGCTCACCCTATAAGGGAAATATTTCAGGTACGGGTCATACGCCGAGGGATGGCACTTACTCGGGCACTTAAGGAGGAAGAAAAGCCGACTTGTGGCTTTCAATCCATTTCTTTTGTAAAANAGACGTAGCTCATCCTATACGGGAAAATATTTCAGGTGGGAGAGATACACCAATGGATGGCTCCAATTTGGACTCTTATGTTTGAAGAAAGCCGCATGTGGTTTAATTTTGTGTTAATGTAAAACATTTGTGGAAATAATGTTTTGGGCGTGTAATCTTTTGCAAATAATTGTAATAGAACTTATATAGACTATTGTTAAACTAACCTTGCATGTTTTGATATAAAATATGGATAATTGGACCCGGTGTGGTCATTGTTGAATATTGGACCTTGGATGGGTCTTGTTATTATATGATTGCACAGGTTGAGTTTCGGGTAGAGCTTCCCGTACAAAGGAGACTCTGCCCGGATTTCGTAAAAATTATGGTTCCCGGTAAATGGGGCATAATGGCGTGATATCGAATTACTCGGCATCCACGGGTATTTCACAGGTTAATGGGTAATCAACGGACCCCCGGATTTTAGGGTGTCACAGTTTTACTCCTCTAAGGGAAGAAGGAAGCTCAAGCAATGGAAATAAAAGAAAGCAATAACACAATAAAAGAAATCAATACTTAAAGTAAAAGAAAGCAATAAATTAAAAGGAAACAATAATACAATAAAAGAAAGCAATACTTAAAGAAAGCAATAATACTTTTGGAGGGTTTTTCACTACCAAAAGATGAATGATTTACAAGTCCTAAGGGGTTGTATTTATAGGCAACAAGGGAGGGTGAAAATCTTGTTAGGTGGCTTTGAATCTTGTTAAGTGGCCTTGAAAAGTCTTGTTTGGTGGTATGAAAGTCTTGTTAGGTGGTCTTGAATCTTGTTAGGTGGCATGAAAGTCTTGTTAGGTGGCCTTGAATTCTTTGATCCCCTTTTGTTTTGAGCTTTGATAATTGGCACCCCAGTAGTTTGTAACTTTGACGTACAAAATCCTGAAAAGAACAATAATTAATGCATTATCCTTTATTCACAAACTAACTCTAATTTGATTTATTTTGACTAGTTTACTTTATTCAACTAACACAATTTATCTATTAAATTATGCCTTAATTCGGGTTAATCAGTTACCCAAAAACTCTTAACTTCAAAGAACTTTTTATTTTTTCTTTAATCATCCTTGGTTACAAAAATATTTCGCTGTGGAGATGACCTTGAAATTTTCAATGACTTCTTTTACACTTGGGAGCAATGTGAAAATCTACCCATTTTAGGGCAAATATTTTTGGCACCGTTGTTTGAAAAAATTTGAGCGTTAATAAAGGTGAATTAGAGGTGCACACGTAGGTCTTGTGATTTTCATCATAAGCCAAGGTGCGTGTCTCTACTGTAATTTACTTATTGCTTTAATTTATTTTTATTTTTAGAGTTTTTAGTTTTTCATGTGGAGTAGGGCCCAAAATAATAGACTTGTTAGACTTGACCACAGACCTTTCATAGATATGGCTGATGGGACCATTAATCCTAACCCTTCTAATCAAGGGAATAATAACCCAAATAATGCACTTAACTTGGGAAAAGCTAGGAATAATCTTTCAAAAGTTGTACCTAGTCGAACTATGAAAGATTATCTCCAACCTACCCGTTCTTCTACAACATCATGCATTATGATTCTTATTGAAGCACATCAATTTATTGTAAAATCAGGGATGCTCCAATTACTCCCTCAATTTCATGGTATGACAAGTGAAAATTGCTATCACCACCTTAAGGATTTTGAGAAAGTAGTTACTACATTCCTAGTACAAAATGTGCGTGGAGAGATGGTCTGAATGAAATTGTTTCCTTTCTCACTTGAAGATAAGACAAAGACTTCGCTAAATTCAATCAAACCTCAAACAATTTCTACTTGGGATCAAATGAATGTTGGAAAATATTCAAGGAACTTCTAAACTCTGTTCCACCCCATGGCTTTGAACCATGATAGATTGTAAGCTTATTCTGTGAAGGAGTTACCCCTGCACATCGTCAGTTCATAGACATGATGGGTAATAGAGAATTTTTAAATAAAGAACCTAAGTAAGCTCTTAATTATTTTACGGCGAGTGCCCAATCATGGGATATCTTGGATCCCGATGAGCGATCAACATTATCAACCACTACTTAGTTGTCTGGAGGTCGTAAATATCGTTTGAGAGATCAAGATGATAGTTTAGCCAAGATCGCCAATCTTTCAAGGAAAGTAAAAAGTTTGAAATTTCAAAAGGTCAATGAGGTGACTAGTGTGCCAAAGTTTGAGGACCCTTGCGTTGTTTGTGAGTCTGTTGAGCATTCTACAAATGAGTGCCCAAACATTCCTACATATAGGGAGATGCATGAGAAGGTTAATGTATTTAAACAACCTAGGTAGTTTTTTTCTCTATATTCTAATACATACAATTGAGATGGTGATTCTATCCCAACTTCAGTTGGAAAAATGACAGCACCGCACAATCTCAAGCACATATGCTTTATCCTTCCAACACCAATCAACCAAATCAAGTCTACCTAGTTCAAGGTCAGTTTAACATTCCACAAGTCCCCAAACAAGGACCACCATAGCATAGGTTTATTCAGAACCACCACTATAACCGCAAGCATAGGGGTTTGGCCATCAAGTTGCGCAAGTTCTGAATGAACATAAGACAGGANGGGTTTATTTAGAACCACCACTATAACCGCAAGCATAGGGGTTTGGCCATCAAGGTTAACCCATAGCACCTCCATACCAACCACTGCATAAGAGGAACTCAGATGACCTACTGCATCAACACATTCATAGCCAAAATGCTATTAATAATCAAATTGCGTAAGTTCTTAATGAACTTAAGACAGGATACAAGAATCAAAAATACTTTAGGGTTATAAGAGAAGGAAAAATTCCCTACTCAACCACAAGAAAACCGAAAAGGTCAATGCATGGTAGAGTCTTCTAAACCAAATCTTGAGCTGCTTAGGTCTATTACCACTCTTTGAAGTGGTAAAAAAGTTCATAAGATGATATCACCTAAGGTTTCTAAGCCTACAAAAAAAAGGACTTTGGGTGAACATGAGACTAGTCAATAGACTAAGCTACCCGAGGTTGTTGATGTTGATAGTTGTCACATCCCTACTCCTTATCCACATAGAATTTGTGTGACAGCTAAAATAACTGATTCTTCTAAAATTTTAGAAATTTTCAAGCAAGTAAAGATTAATATTCATCTTTTGGATGCTATTAAACAGGTACCATCATATGCTAAGTTCTTGAAAGAATTGTGTACAATTAAGAGAAAAATAAATGTGCAAAAAAGGGCATTCCTCACTGAACAAGTAAGTAGTATCTTATGGACTAACACTCCACCCAAATATAAGGACCCCGACTATCTCACCATCTCAATCATCATTGGGGACTGTCAGGCAGAGCAAACATTGCTAGATTTGGGTGTAAGTGTGAACCTCTTTGCCTATTCCATTTACCAGTAGCTAGAACTTAGGGAATTGAAGCCGACATCCATTACACTCTAGTGGGTGGATAGGAATGTAAAGATGCCATGGGGAATAGTGGAGGATGTTTTCCAAGTGGAGAATTTTTATTTTTCAGTCAATTTTATAGTTTTAGATACTTATCCTATTGGTAACCCTACTTCTCAAATTCCTATTAAATTAGGTAGACTATTCCTTGCAATATCTAATGCTCTAATTAATTGCAGGAATGGATTCATGAAGTTGACTTTTGGGAACATAACGTTAGAGTTAAATTTTTTTAACATTGGGAAACAACTCAGAGATGATGGAAAGGTCCACCATATGAATCTTGTAGACACCATCATAGAGCAACAAGGAGAGATGCCTAGTGGGGAAGAGTTGGAGGAGATCTTTTCTGTAGAAGAAGCTATTCAAGAAGAACAAGTTTATGAGTTACGCCCTTGGTTGCCTAAATCCGCAAAGTTACCACCAATTGATAAGAGAATTCTGCCATCCACTATTCAACCACCAGGGCCAGAGTTGAAGCCACTCCCATCTACACTAAAGTATGTTTTCTTGGAGAGTGAAGATACTTTTTAGGTGGTAGTCAATTCATCCTTGCTATCAGAGCAAGAAGAGAGGTTATTACGAATTTTGAAAGCCCACAAGGGGGCCATTAAGTGGACCATAATAGATATAAAGGAGATCAGCCTCCTCATATGCACCCATAGGATATTCCTTGAAGATGATGCCAAACCATCTCGACAACCACAGTGAAGGCTAAATCCAATCATAAAGGATATGGTAAGAGCTAAAGTGTTGAAGCAACTTGATGTGAGAATTATCTTCTTAGTTGCTGATATAGCAAATGGGTAAGCCCAACACAAATGATTCCTAAGAAGTTGGGATTTAATGTGGTCGCCAATGAGAAGAATGAGGTAATTCCAAAAGGACAATGATTGGGTTGAGGGTTTGCAAAGATTACAGAAAAATGAAAGCTTCCATTGCCTTTCCTTTATCAACTCTGGAACAGGCTGCAGAGCATTTGTTATACTTATTTTTGGATGGGTATTAAAACTATAATTAGATTGAGATAGCCTTAGAAGATTAAGAGAAGACTACCTTCACATGCCCATTTGGAACATTTGCCTACATAAGAATGCCATTTGGGCTTTGCAATACCCTAGGTACATTTCAGCGGTGAATAATGGGTATATTTAGTGATATGGTAGAGAAAATCGTTGAGGTTTTTATGGACGATTTTTTATTTTTTGGTGAATCCTTCGATGGGTGTTTGGAAAATCTTGAGGTGCTTGTGAGGTGTGAAGAGAAAGGTTTGGTTCTGAATTGGGAGAAATGTCACTTTATGGTGACTCAGGGAATTGTGTTGGGTTACATAGTGTCTAAAAAGGTGATGGACGTAGATAAGCAAAGATTGATTTAATTTCTAATCTCCCTACCCCTAAATCTATTAAAGATGTTTGGTCATTTCTTAGTCATGCCATATTCTATAGTTGGTTCATAAAAGGTTTTAGTGCATTGGCACAACCTTTATGTAATTTATTGGCCAAGGATGCCCCTTTTGAGTGGTCTCATGATTATGAAAATTCTTTTCAAAATCTAAAAAATAATCTTATTTCCCCTCTAATCATGCAACCACCCAATTGGGATCTTCCTTTCGAGCTCTTGTGNTCTTTTCAAAATCTAAAAAATATTCTTATTTCACCTCTAATCATGCAACCACCCAATTGGGATCTTCCTTTCGAGCTCTTGTGCGATGCAAATAGCTGTATAGTCGGTGTAATGGTTGGCCAACAGCAAAACAAGAAGCCTCATGTCATTTACTATGCTAATAAAACCTTGAATAAAGCTCAGATGAATTATATTAGCATTGAAAAGGAGCTGCTAGCAGTAGTTTTTGCCTTAGATAAGTTTAGGTTATACATAATTAGTTCACCTATTGTTGTTTACACTGAGCATGATGCTTTGAAGTATCTTTTGACTAAGAAGGATGCAAAACCAAGATTGATTATGTGGATCCTCCTAGAGTTTCATAGCATCATCAAAGATAAGAAAGGAGTGGAGAATGTGGTGGCCGATCACTTGTCGAGATTGATGTTGCAAGACACAGATGAGCATATTCATATCCCTGATTATTTTTTTGATAAGCATATCTTTTCTATAAATTTAGCTATGACATGGTATGTTGATAGAGTTAATTTTCCTGTTACAGGGTAGCTATCGGTTCATTGGAGTTCACAGGAAAGAAAAAAATTCTTGGTGGAGGTGAAGCATTTTTGCTTTGACAACCCATATTTGTTCAAATACTACCCTGACCAAGTGATGAAGAGATGTATTCTCGATGAGGAACAAAGGTACATGATAGCATTTTGCCATTCGAAGGCTTATGGAGGCTACATCTAATCCAAAAAAGACTTTGACAAAGATTCTCCAATTTGATTTTTACTGGCCATCTCTCTTTAAGGATTGCTTTATGTTTTGTAAACAATGTAATACATGTCAAAGGTTAGGAGGTGGGACCCATAGGAACATGATGCCCTTACAACCATACTTATTGTAGACATTTTTGACTATTGAGGCATTGACTTTATGAGTCCTTTCCCTATATCCTTTGGCTATGCATACATATTATTGGCGGTTGACTATGTGTCAAAGTGGGTAGAGGCTATCCTAACTAGGACAAACGATCAATGGTTTGGTAAAATTTTTAAAAGAAAATATTTTATCTAGGTTTGGGATGCCTTGAGCTATCATTTATCTAGGCCATTTGCTACAATCATGCAAAAATATGGTATTACACATAATGTGAAACGCGGGAAAAAATTGAATTTTTTTCTGAAAAAGGATAAAATGGTAATTTGACATCCTAATGCGTATTTAAAATACATATTTTTATAGAGCTCAGATGGGACAACCGACCTTACCGTTGGATTCACATCGCAAAATCTAGCTACCCTGTCAATTTTCGTCGAATTCTGAGATAGTCGAGTTTTTTACGTTTTTCGAGACAACGGGCGTCCGGTGACCCCCAAAAATGAAACTTTTATAAAAATTTTAAAAGTTAGAAAATATTTTAAATATTTTAAATAAAGTTCAAATAAAATATTTTGAGCTTAAAATGGTATGAAATTTAATCGTTTCGGGGCGAAAACGGACCCGGACAAAAAAGGACACGTGGCGAGACTCGGGCCAAACCTTGGAAATTATAAATAGGGCTAAATATCAGATATTTCAGCAGAAATATCAGATATTTCAGCAGAAATATCTCTGATATTCAGCTGGTTTCAGACGTTGGAGAGAAAGAGAGAAAAAAAAAGGGAAAAATCCAATTTTGTCTTTACGATTCAAGAAGATCCGTCGGTCGGAATCGCTCAAGCCAAGAATCAAAGTTGATCTACGTGACGAGCTACACGTGGGTACCAAGAACAAAGATTTTTACCGAAGATCAAAAGGCGAGATTTTTGAGAAATCAAAATCTTGAGCTTTGGGGGTGTTTTTGGAGGTTCTAGTATTCATTTTACACTTCTATTGAGGTAGGGTTCTTCCTACTTTGGTTTTACTCATACCTTAAGGGGCTATTGTTGGTGGCTGAAATATGAATGTTATGTGGTTGTTTTGTGGCTGAAATATGGATGTCTTATGCCTGTTTATGGGCTGTCCAAATGGACTGTTTTTGGACATGTTTTAATGGGTGAAATTGGTTTATATGTGGGCTATTTTTGGGACAGTTATGGGGCTGTTTATGGACTGTTTCTATGGCCTAATATGGACTGAAATTGTGACTATTTTTAGGGCCATTCCATGGGCAATTTTTAGGCCATTCATGGACTGTTTTTAAGACCATTTCATGGACTGTTTTAGGGCTATTTTATGGACTGTTTTGTGCTCCGATTAGAGGTTGTTTTGTGGGTTGTTATGCGGGCTAGTACATGAGTTGTTGTGTGTTATAATTTGTCTTTGTGATTAAGTGTGTTATTGACATAAAGATGGTGATAACATGCTTGGAATTATTTTATGAAAAAGTGTCAATGTATATGCATGCGTGTGTTATATTGACATTGTGACAAATTTGGTATCTATATGTTTAAAACATAACTTACCATGGATATGTTGAGATTGTTCATATGTCATTAATAGCATATTGAACATTGTAGCGTAGTGCATAGAGGCATCCCATTCATAGGCTTAGGCATGAGTATGAGTGTGTGTGTGTGTGTGAGTTGGGCATGGTTCATTCAAGCATCATTCTTAATGATTGAAGGGTGGGCTCAGAAAAGTGGGATTGAATGTCCTACTGGGTCACACAGTTACATGCATAAGAAAACTTGTGTCAGGTATAGCAAGTAGGGCTAGACACTCCCTCGGGTGAAAAATTCAGCCACTTGGTTCATACACTTACCGGCGATGAAATTTCAGAAAAGTGTAACGGCGTACGGAGCCGGATGTGCGATTCCTGAATCTGATACCCAATAAAGGCACATGATTTTGATATATAAATTATTCATTTGATGGGAAACATCCAAGAATGAATGGTTTTATGACATATGGTTGATTTCAAAATAATCTTTGGATGTGTTTCATCAAAAACGTTGTTTTACACATATGCATTGCATTGTGTTGTGGGAGTCGGTGAGGACTCGAGTTAAAGTTGCATGAGTGAGTTCCATCTCATTTCATTGCATGGCATGGTAAATTCCAATATAGGGTTGTATATTCTTACTTGGAATATTGATGTGAATATGAACTGTCAAATGTGAACATTGTATGTGCACTTAGGTGGGGAGTAGCCCTTGTAGGATATACTCTACTAGGCGTTGGCTCACCCTATACGGAAAATATTTCAAGTACGGGTCATACGCCGAGGGACGGCACTCACTCGGGCACTTAAGGAGGAAGAAAAGCCGACTTGTGGCTTTCAATCCATTTCTTTTGTAAAATTAGACTTGTAATTAAATTTTTGTATGTAATGTATAAAGGAATTGTAATAGAGTCTATATGGACCGTTTTAATATAGTCTTGCATGTTTGTATGAATACGGATAATTGGACCCGGTGTGGCCAATGTTTACTTATAAATGGACCTAGTGTAGTCATTGTTGAATATTGGACCTCGGATGGGTCTTGTTATTATATAATGCACAGGTTGTATTTTGAGTAGAGTTCCCCTTACAAAGGAGACTCTGCCCAAATTTTTAATAAAGGATGGACCCCGATAAATAGGGCACAACGTTGAGATATCGAGTTACTCGGTATCCACGGGTTGATTGGTAATCAACGGACCCCTGAATTTTGGGGTGTCACACATAAAGTGTCCACCGCATACCACCCACAAACTAGTGGCCAAGTTGAGTTAGCTAATAGGGAGATCAAGCATATACTCAA
This sequence comes from Ilex paraguariensis, assembly GCA_963454935.2. Classification (NCBI taxonomy): domain Eukaryota; kingdom Viridiplantae; phylum Streptophyta; class Magnoliopsida; order Aquifoliales; family Aquifoliaceae; genus Ilex; species Ilex paraguariensis. The sequence continues at coordinate 378,078 of CAUOFW020001436.1, forward strand.
GAAAATGGTGAATCCTAATAGAAATGATTGGTAACTTTGGTTGACTGATGCTTTGTGGGATAACCAGATTGCATATAAGAACAGTTAGGTATGTCTCCCTATAGGTTAGTTTATGGTAAAACTTGTCATTTGCCAATAGAGATGAAACATAGAGCATAGTGGGGCATTAAAACTTTGAACTTCAATTTAAGGCTTGCTGGTAGTTATCGGAAGTTGGATTTGAATAAACTTGAGGAGATATGTAGGGATGCCTATGAGAATACCAAATTCTTAAAGAAAAGGTTAAAATTTTTCATGATAAATCTATTTTTAGAAAGACCTTTGAGTAAGTCCAAATGGTACTTTTATACAGTTCCTGACTTCACCTCCTCCCAGAAAAACTAAGTTCTCGTTGGACCAGTCCTTTTGTGGTCCTCATGGAGCCTTAAAAGTGGAAAACCCAAAGAATGACCAGTCTTTCAAGGTCAGTGGTCAACGATTGAAGTCATTCTTAGAGAGTTTTCCTTTGGAAAAGCCTGACAATGAGCTTATTGATCTTGTTTATCAGGATTTCACTACTACGTGATCCTTTTACCACATGGCTTGTTGTATATTAGTTTGATAGTTGTTTTCTTTATATTTTCATTGATAGTTCCTTTTATTTTTACTTTTGTAGTTAATTTTCTTTTTGGAGCTACGTTTCAGGTGACCTGGTTCCCTTATTTAGTTCATTTTTCTCATTGCACATGGTTATTTCTGTTGCATTGAGGACACTGCTCAATTCAAGTTTGGGGGGAGGGGGGAGGGTTTACACCACTTTTTCTTGTTTGCTCCAAGATCCTATGATGAAAATCTATTTTAGCTATCTTGAATGTATTATTTTTTATTTTAAACTTCTTTCAAAACTTTGATATGTTGATTAAAAATTGAGTAGTGATGGAATTTATTCTGTGTGTGAGTATCATGCTTTATTTGTCATTAGGAACTCAATTCTATGTACACTATTGTCAGTTAATTCTTTTAATCTATTAGGTTGAATTTATGTCTTAAAGGCTTGACATGTATAGTGGAGATGAATATATTACCCTGTGAGTTTAGAGCCCATCTTTTTGGAGGGTTGTATGAAATTTACTAATGAAATAGTTCTTTCATATCTAATTCTTTCAAAAATCTCATTAGACTTGTTTTGGTTAGAGTATAAGGAATGATCTATTGGATGTATCCCTATCAATTAATAACTTTCCATTGAAAAATAATTTTAGGCTTTCTTTTGATTAATTTTTGAGCCTTAGCTTGTTTCTTTCTTATAAATTTTTCCTTAGAAGCCGTGATTGAGCCAAAATGAATGCTTAATTCTTAGCCATGAATAATAGCCAAGCCAGTCATAAAAGAAGAATATCTTACCTTGGTTATCCCTAGAATTGCTATGTTTTTATCAAGGAAGTAGGGGAATTTGTGGTATATGCTCAAGTGGATGGAGTTAGAAAAAAAAAAAAAGAAGCTCAAAGGCAAGGAATTTAAAAATAAAAGGATGAAAGAAGCAGAAAAATGCTTGGAAATTGGAAGTTGTAAGAAAAAAATGGAAAATCCAAAGGTTGTGAAGAAAGGAAAAAAAGTGAGTGAAATGATAGCAAAAGAGAAGAGAAAAGTTCAAAAGGAGAAGTCACGTGCCCAATAAAGCAAATTTTCTTAGGATAACTCTTTCTAATTCCTTAATCCCTCGTTTCTTTTACATCTTACCCTTGGCCCCATTACAACCTTAATGAAGTCCTAATTGATTTTGAGAATAATGATTAGTTATATGTTGGATTCGATGAAGGGATACACTAATTGCATTGTTCTTATTGCTTTAGCATTCTTTCATGAGATTATGTTAAGTAGATTAATTTCATAATGTCTTTCATTGTATGAAAATATGTGAGATATATTTGTTTTGTTAACATAAATTCTGCTCACATATACCTTGAGTGAAATAGTCATTATAAGCGAAGAGTACTATTCGGAGTGGCATCTTGGTGAGAATTGCATCAAAGCTAGTTTTGGATAACTTATAAGGATGAAAATTTGGTTTGGTAGATTTCTTGAATTAATTGACATCACACACATATGCACGAGTTCTTGATGATAAAGTGTGTGTGAATTCTCTTGCATGACATTTTGGCCTAAAAATAGCTATATGTGAATTGGTTTGAGTATAATTGGCTTATTGATGTTTGCATTGATGACTAGATGAGAATAATGCAATTGACATAGTTAAAGTGGAGAAGTTTGTAGGTATCTTTGCTAAAAACCTTCACGAAACAAAACTTTTCAACTATGGATTACCTAGGGGTTTAAAGACTTATTGCATAGGCTAGATGCAATTGTGATTGCCTACGAAAAATGATTGGTGTTTTAGTTATTTTTTTTTATCTTTGTGAAGTTTTATAAACTCCATAGCATATTATTTTGAGCTTTTATTGGATTGAATATATTGCTTATGTTTTCAGAATTCGAAACAAAATTGTATCATTGTCTTTTGAGTATTTAGGGTTTTGGTTTTTGATTAACTAGGATTAGGTATTAATTGAGTCTAGAATTAATTTTGAGGATTATTTTTTGTTAAAGGAAAAGGAAGAAATTAAAAAAGAGTAGAAAATAGGAATTTTTCAGAAATTTTGGAGTTCTACTAGTAGATCTATTTTCTATCGGTAGGTGTTAAAACAGAGGGTCGTGGTACTGATAGATCATGCATCACCTGCCGGTAGGTCTGGGATCTGAGGCATTAAAATAAGGGTTTTTTCGGAAATTCTATAGGTTTTCTTTAAATCTAAAATTTCCCTCACTCTAAACACTCTTTCTCTCTAGAAACCTTAGAAATCTTCCTCTAAAGCCTGGGCATCAACCAATTTCTTCTATTATCAAGATCTATTGTGTTGATTCTGAGTCAATGGCTTACTAAGGTATGATGAAACCTTTTCCTTTTGATTTTACTTCGTGGGTTTGGAACTTGATTTCTTCGTTGAGTGTTGTGGAGATTGTGTTGTGGGCAATGGCTCGTACAAAGACACCTTTTGTCGCTGCTCAAAAGCAATATGGAATAGGGAAACCAAAAGCCTTAAGTTCAAGTGAGCCTAGGAAGGGTTCGAAAGAGCCAAAGAAAAATAAGCAAAAACTTGACCACTCGGCTTCCATTGATGCTAAGAACGTTAACTGTGCACGTCAAATGGATAGGCAGACTTTGAGTGGCCTAGCTGGATAAGATTGACTATTCTCACCGTAATTTCTAGGCCAAGATTTTCTTTCAGCATGCCAGGTTGATGTATAAGAGGCCCAATACTTTCATTGGAAAGTTTAGGGTTGGAGGATTGACATATAGGTTGGTGAATAAAATCCTTCATTACAATGTTTATTTGGAGGGTTTGGAGAAGGAGCTAGGTATGGAGAAGTTGGCCTTGTTATATGATTTTATGGAGGGTTCTTGGATCGATATAACATTGTTGAGTTGGACTGTTACGAAGGAGTTTGGCGCCTTGGTAAAGCCAAAGGTGAATATGCCTTTCGCTCACATAATCACAAGGATATGCATCAAGAACATGGTAAAGAAGACATCGACTGATGTACTTTGACCTTCGGGGACTAGTCTTTTTGGTAGTTGGAGTTTAAGTAAGAGTACGACTATGTCTAAGGCATATAGAGTGAGACATGGAACACATGATTTATAGACAGCTACTACTACTGCTAATACACCACCTCCATCATCCGCTTCTCAAACTATTTTGCCTAAGAGAGTTTCTGGTTTAGAGGAGAGGATGAGTGGTGTGGAGAGAGAGAGAGAGTTCTAAGAGCTGCCAGGCTATTACTAGGGTTAAGGGGAAGGTTGACATGCTTACTCTGATCATGGGTTGACTATTTGAGCATGCTTTCCCTAGTGAGCCTTTGAACGTGGTTACTCTACCTGCGATTCCATCTTCATTGTAGCAAACTTCTTCCTGAGCTACTTTACCTACTCAGCCTGTTATTGTCCCTCCTTTAGATACTATGGTTGACATTGAAGGAGATAAGAAGGAAGGTGAAAAAGAGGAAGGGGATAGTGAAAATGAGAGTGGAGATGAGGATGATGATGATGCTGCGAGTTGATTTCTTCTTTGAGTTTGTTTGTCTTGAGATCTTTAGTTTAAGGGTTTAGTAGTTGTTTCGTTAAAGCCTAGGATTTATTTTCTTCTTGAGTCAGTATATACTTGGAAGACAATGAAAAGTATTATAAACACATCTTCTTTGGATTTTAAGTTCCTTGAGTGTATTTAAATTTATGCTTTATAATTTAATTGTCTAATTGTTTTTTTTTATTATTGATTTGGATGTTTAAGAATCTATTTTGATTGTTTTTGTTCTTTAGTTTGATGTTTTCTTGGGACTAGCAAAGGTTAAGTTGGGGAGTGTATTGAGTGCTCATTCCTACATTATTCTATAGCTAACATATTCACTTTAGGCTTGCGAGTAGACTAACTGGCTTTGTTTAGCTTTTTTTGCGATTAATGCATTGATTTTGTGTTTACAGGTAGTGTAAGTGTAAAGGTAGATGTGGATCATCATGATAATGACTTTGGACAAGTTAGAGTTGAGGACGATCCATTAAAAGTGAAGCTGGAGGCCTTAGAGAACAAATTCAAGGAAAAATAGGTTCTACCAATAGTAAACCTACTGGTAGGAGGGTGTTAAAATGAAGAAACTACTAGTAGAAGTTAGGTTCTATCAGTAGGAAAAAAGATAGTGTGTAACCTATCGATAGGAGAAACTAGGTTCTACCGGAAAAAAGGTTCTCTAGAATAGGTTCTACCGGTAGGTAGAAGGTGTTTCTATCGGTAGTAGAACTCTCTAGAATATGTTCGGTAGGTGATCTAGGAATTTACCGATAGATGCAGCTACAAGGTAAGGATCAAGGTTCTACTGGTAGTAGATTAATGGTCAACTGATAAGTCGTGTAACAAAATGTGGTTCTAACGGTAGGTCGACAACAAATTTGATGAAAAACTCTAATTTGAGTCTGATTTTGCCATATTTTTTGTAGATTTGTAAACCCCCACACTCTTATCTTTATATAGCAAGTAATTATTTTTGAAATGCTAATATAGGTGATGAGGTATGCATGAACCCTATAGATTTCAATAGTATGAATAAATACTAGGGAGGCAAACTTTTTTTTTTTTTGAAATTTAATTTTTGGAGGTGTTTAAGGTTGATAAGGGTAACTAAGTAAAAATATTAATTTTTTTAGGTCAAAATAATATTATCATTGAACTTGGGAGATCGAAAAAACTTGGAATAGCCGTTTAGCACATATAGCGGTTCGGATGAATAAAATAGTAATTTTAATTTTTCGAATGTAAATTTATTTTAGTTTTTGAGACAAATCATAAAAATAAATGTTTTTAGGTTAAAATAACACTAAAACTGAATCCGAAATGTCGAAAAACCTTAGGGTAGTCATGTGGATCAAATTTGAGATATTTAGTGGCAAAACCATAATTATGGAGAAAACCCAAACAGCCTGTGAACTGTAACTTCGGGACTGCTGTGCTTAAAACACTAATTTAAGCCCCTTTACTCCCATCCCTTTCACTCCAATCTCACCCCAAATCTCTTAGCACCCTAGGAGAAGATAGAGGAAAGGAGGAAAGGGAGAAAGGAGGTCTCTAGAACTTGGGTTTTGGTTTGGAACTTTGATTCAAGGTAGGGATTTCTTCTCATTTCCTACATTGAGGCTAAGGCTTATGTATATATGTACTCTTTTGACTCTAAATTCAATATGTATGTTATAAAATCTTTAATTCTTTCTATTCTTGCAATAAATGCCATTTTTTTAAACAATGTGATGGTTGGGTAACCATTAAAGCTCTCTTTTTCATCTTCAAACCTTAGATTTCCTTTGTTCTTGATTTCCAAACTTTAGGCTTTCCATTAAACAATAAAATGGTATTGATGTTGATCTCTTGTCTATTTTTCTTACATGGTTCTATTGGATAACATACGAGAAATTTTGGGAATTATGAACTTTTGTTGAGAAATTGTTGGTGATTGTATCTCATGGAGGTGTTTGGATGACCATGGGTGGCCGTTGACTGGGTATCGTAGAGTGGGTAGATGTGTGTGGTTCTTACTCCATGCGAGTTTAAACTTTTTCTACCACTCGTAGTGGGGTTAGCGCCTTGCGAGGACCAAACCACTATTAACTCACAAGTCCCGTGTCAGAGGATTAGTATACTATGCCTGGGTCGAATTCGTTATTGTCGGTGCATTGGTATAGGACAATGCATCGGTAGGCACCCTTCCCGAAGTTTGATATCCTTGCGAGGATTTGTGNGGTTAAGTTGGGGAGTGTATTGAGTGCTCATTCCTACATTATTCTATAGCTAACATATTCACTTTAGGCTTGCGAGTAGACTAACTGGCTTTGTTTAGCTTTTTTTGCGATTAATGCATTGATTTTGTGTTTACAGGTAGTGTAAGTGTAAAGGTAGATGTGGATCATCATGATAATGACTTTGGACAAGTTAGAGTTGAGGACGATCCATTAAAAGTGAAGCTGGAGGCCTTAGAGAACAAATTCAAGGAANACCAGGATATTCTCTACGTGTTTATTCATGTGATTATCTTACATCAGACTTGAGATACANCGATCCATTAAAAGTGAAGCTGGAGGCCTTAGAGAACAAATTCAAGGAAAAATAGGTTCTACCAATAGTAAACCTACTGGTAGGAGGGTGTTAAAATGAAGAAACTACTAGTAGAAGTTAGGTTCTATCAGTAGGAAAAAAGATAGTGTGTAACCTATCGATAGGAGAAACTAGGTTCTACCGGAAAAAAGGTTCTCTAGAATAGGTTCTACCGNCTATGGGAATGATTACTCTTTGAAATTGTTATTTATGGTGGGATTAGCTTTACCCTTGTACTTAATTATTGTTAGTATACAAACTTGAGATCTTTTAAAAATATCATGTTTTCTTTCAAAATTTACATATGCAATTTGTGAAATGAGACCGACCATTTTTTACGTTTTCCAAACCTTGTTAGAGTTTGGGAGGATTTTTCTACAGAACTTAGTGCTCACCCCTTACCAATAAACCAAAGTTGACGNCGTGTAACAAAATGTGGTTCTAACGGTAGGTCGACAACAAATTTGATGAAAAACTCTAATTTGAGTCTGATTTTGCCATATTTTTTGTAGATTTGTAAACCCCCACACTCTTATCTTTATATAGCAAGTAATTATTTTTGAAATNACTTAGTGCTCACCCCTTACCAATAAACCAAAGTTGACGAGCCAGAAAATTGGGAGGCTCCACCAGAGGGAAACCTAGATCCCAAGGTGGACGTCTAGAGCTATAGTTTATTTTTGTTCTAGACTAGGAAATTTATTTACGATCATGTATAGCCTAGTATTTTTTTTATTCCGCCGCTAAGTTTAAATGTAATTCTTTTGGAATGTAATTGCCATAGCTTGACCTATTCTTTTGAGATAATATTGTGGATATTACATATGGTGAATGAAATTTTATTATTTGATGGATTTATNTATCGAAAAAACTTGGAATAGCCGTTTAGCACATATAGCGATTCGGAGGAATAAAATAATAATTTTAGTTTTTCGAATGTAAATTTATTTTAGTTTTTGAGACAAATCATAAAAATAAATGTTTTTAAGTTAAAATAACACTAAAACTGAATCCGAAACGTCGAAAAACCTTAGGGTAGTCATGTGGATCAAATTTGAGATATTTAGTGGCAAAACCATAATTATGGAGAAAACCCAAACAGCCTGTGAACTGTAACTTCGGGACTGCTGTGCTTAAAACACTAATTTAAGCCCCTTTACTCCCATCCCTTTCACTCCAATCTCACCCCAAATCTCTTAGCACCCTAGGAGAAGATAGAGGAAAGGAGGAAAGGGAGAAAGGAGGTCTCTAGAACTTGGGTTTTGGTTTGGAACTTTGATTCAAGGTAGGGATTTCTTCTCATTTCCTACATTGAGGCTAAGGCTTATGTATATATGTACTCTTTTGACTCTAAATTCAATATGTATGTTATAAAATCTTTAATTCTTTCTATTCTTGCAATAAATGCCATTTTTTTAAACAATGTGATGGTTGGGTAACCATTAAAGCTCTCTTTTTCATCTTCAAACCTTAGATTTCCTTTGTTCTTGATTTCCAAACTTTAGGCTTTCCATTAAACAATAAAATGGTATTGATGTTCATCTCTTGTCTATTTTTCTTACATGGTTCTATTGGATAACATACGAGAAATTTTGGGAATTATGAACTTTTGTTGAGAAATTGTTGGTGATTGTATCTCATGGAGGTGTTTGGATGACCATGGGTGGCCGTCGACTGGGTATTGTAGAGTGGGTAGATGTGTGTGGTTCTTACTCCATGCGAGTTTAAACTTTTTCTACCACTCGTAGTGGGGTTAGCGCCTTGCGAGGACCAAACCACTATTAACTCACAAGTCCCGTGTCAGAGGATTAGTATACTATGCCTGGGTCGAATTCGTTATTGTCGGTGCATTGGTATAGGACAATGCATCGGTAGGCACCCTTCCCGAAGTTTGATATCCTTGCGAGGATTTGTGTGTGTGTGGACCAGGATATTCTCTACGTGTTTATTCATGTGATTATCTTACATCAGACTTGAGATACATTGTGGTTATTATTTATTGTGTTATCTTTTGGATATGATTATCTTGGAAATTACTATGGGAATGATTACTCTTTGAAATTGTTATTTATGGTGGGATTAGCTTTACCCTTGTACTTAATTATTGTTAGTATACAAACTTGAGATCTTTTAAAAATATCATGTTTTCTTTCAAAATTTACATATGCAATTTGTGAAATGAGACCGACCATTTTTTACGTTTTCCAAACCTTGTTAGAGTTTGGGAGGATTTTTCTACAGAACTTAGTGCTCACCCCTTACCAATAAACCAAAGTTGACGAGCCAGAAAATTGGGAGGCTCCACCAGAGGGAAACCTAGATCCCAAGGTGGACGTCTAGAGCTATAGTTTATTTTTGTTCTAGACTAGGAAATTTATTTACGATCATGTATAGCCTAGTATTTTTTTTATTCCGCCGCTAAGTTTAAATGTAATTCTTTTGGAATGTAATTGCCATAGCTTGACCTATTCTTTTGAGATAATATTGTGGATATTACATATGGTGAATGAAATTTTATTATTTGATGGATTTATTTAGTGCTCTCATGATGTGAATGATTTTAAATAGTAATGTCGTCCAAGGGGGATTTTGGGGCATTACAAATAGAACTCATATGGACTGTTTTAATGTTCACTTATAAATGGACCCGGTGTGGTCAATATTTATTCATAAATGGATCCGATGTGGTCAATGTAGTATAATTTCACAAATTGTGTTTTGGGTAGAGCTCCCCGTACAAAGGAGACTCTGCCCAAATTTTTTTAAATTAAGGACCCCCCCCCCCCCGATTTTTGGGGCGTTACAAGATTCTCTACCAATAAGGAGAGGAGATATTTTTGGGAAGATAATCATCAAAAAGATTGAGAGAATATGAAGATCTTCCTTCCACACCATAAATAGAAGGCTTTGTAAGAGGAGTAGATCATCATTGAACCACCTATCTTTCTTCATCTTCTTTGTAACTCTGCAAAATTTCTCTAGTAGCTCTCTTTTAGTTTATTTCTTTAGTTTCAAAATTATTGTTTTTCATTTCCAAGTCAATTTCATTCAATGTAATCAACTTCAATTTAGTCTTCAATACAAGGTGATTTTATGTTCAAGTTCTTGTTTACTTTTCAGTCAATCTTTATTTCTTGAATTCAATTATGTATTTTTCAATGTGAAAATTCGGCTAAGTCATCCTTAAGGGAATTATAACAAGTTTAGTCCGTCAAGAAAACTTATTTGGGGATAATTTCGTTTTTAATCTTAATAATAAGTAGTTAAATCCACTATTTTTTTAAAACTCCAAAATACGCTTTCTTGAAAGCAACTTTAAACTAGTTTCCTAACTTAAGAATTATTATCCCTTAATTCACTATCAATGAAGATATGTCAATAAAGTTTTTTACATAAATTTGAAATTCAAATTCAAAGAACAACCGATACCATATATATATATATCATGTTACTGTTCATATTTCTGTTTTTTATGAGTATATTACTGTTTTTGTTGGGCATGTTACTGTTCATATTACTATTTTTGTTGAGCATGTTAATACTGTTATTTTTCCAAATATTAATACTCTATGTTATTATTATTATTTTTTGTGTGTTTAAATTTTACTATTTTTGTGTTTAAATGTTACTATATACATATAAATAGTTAGATTTTATATATGGATATAGATAGATATGAGAGAGAGAGAATTTTAATATTAGTCAAATTTCTAAAATTTATGAATTGTTAGTTTTCAAATTTATTTTAATTAAACAAAACTAATAGGGGTATTTTGAATAATGGAGAGCAAAATGGACTTAATATTAAACAAGTTTCATTGATGGACTTATCACCAAATAAGTCCACAAAGGGGGACCGACCTCTAAATTTCCCTTTTCAATACTTTGCTTTAATTTCATCATCATGAGTGAGTAGTTTCCTTTCTCGATAATCGGAGGAGGAATTAACAACCTATGAGCTAGGGTTTATAATCTGAACTAAGGTTTTTACGATATATGTGATTTAGTGATTTAATAGTTGCTTTTCAATAACTAAATTGATTGGTCATATCCTTTATTATTCGTGGATAACTGGTTTTCACGCTAATAATACCTTGCGTCCCTACAATCAATTGGATAATCATTCTTCCATTAATTTATTTGTCACCATAATCACTACCTTTGAAAATTAAGAATTTTACTGAATATCATCCATCTGAGGGATTTTGATTATGAACTTGGATGAAATCTGAACATTATTTGATTTTTTCTCTTATTGAATTTACCTTTTAATTTAGTTAGTTACCCAAAAACTCTCAACCTCAAAGAGATTTTTATTTTTTCTTTAATCATCTTTGGTTAACAAAAGATTTCCCTTAACAACCTTGGAGTTTTGTTCCAAGTTACTACATGATATCTTCTCTTATGCTTAGGAGTTACATGAAAATCTACCCATTTAAGGGCAAGCAGTCGATGTGGGATTAAGTTTTCCACATAAAATTGTCCTTTTATTAAAATACTCTAACTATTCTCCACTTATTTTAATAAAAATAAAAGATATACTTAGGGATGTCAGTGGACCGAAGCAGGGGCGGGGGGTGTAGTCTACATCCCCGTACCCGCTTAAAAAAACTCTATCCATCTTCGGTCCACCCCCATTAACGGGTATAGTTTTCATCCTCATCCCCGTCCACAGGTAAATTTCTAATTCCCGCTTCCCCCAAACCCAAGCCCAAGCTAACATAATCCAAAATTCTAAATAAATCCAACATTTTAAATAATCTAACATTCTAAATAATCTAACATAATCTAACACAACATAATGTAGCATAACATATTCCAACATAACACAAACAACAAATGTCCAAAATACTACTTGAATATTTGTAATGGAGAAACTTTTCTGCCATGTAGCTTCAAACCAGTAATTTCATAAAGAAAATAAAACACAAAAAACTANCGGGACTGCTGTGCTTAAAACACTAATTTAAGCCCCTTTACTCCCATCCCTTTCACTCCAATCTCACCCCAAATCTCTTAGCACCCTAGGAGAAGATAGAGGAAAGGAGGAAAGGGAGNAACCAGTAATTTCATAAAGAAAATAAAACACAAAAAACTATAATAATTGCGTAAAACATATTTTGTATTTACTAAAAATTAATTGGTTGAAATTGAAAAATTGCCAACTCAATCATCTCTTAACACCATCGGTGGTGGGAGAATCTATTTCTTCAACATCATTTTCCTATATCATTAAAAGAAAAAAAAGTTAGATTATTCCAAAGAGAAATTTTCAACTAAAATGATATATTTCATCATCAATATCAAGATCCTCTAATAATGTGTAGCTCTTCAAGCTCGTCGAAGTAGATGAACCTAACCAAAAAAAAATTATGCATTAGTCATACTTTACCCCCCCAAAAAAAAATTATGATGCACATTTGTAAATCCCCACATGTCTATACTATCAACAATCATCCTATTAGATTCGTTCTACTTTTAACGTCTTTATTTACATCCTAAATTAAACTATAAGAATAATAATTATAAAGGGCTAAATAATGAAAGAGAAAAATATGACATTTGCATTCTCATCAATGAGCTATCCTAGAGGAATTGAAGAAATATTTTTCTAAATATACTAGTTCTACATCATGTTGTCATGGATGATTCTAAGAGACAGAGAGTAATTTGGTTTTGGTTAATGAATGATGCTAGACATGGATGTTTATGAAATTCATCCTAACTATATTGGAGATGGGTATGAGATATGATTTGTGACAAAAGACACCCAAACTCGAGTTAGACAAGTATAGAAGAATCAAGCAGTCCAGCAGACTACCTTTCCCTAATTTGATCATAACTTTTAGTTGGAAAGTCCAAATTGCACACCACTATTTTTAGAACCCTAACTCGTATATATTTCCAACCATATAGGTCACACATAATAGAAATACCTGAGTCAAATCAGTTTATTCTCTGAAGTTGACCAATAATCTGCACTATGGTGTTCCTTGGATAGTAAAGTGTTGTGATTTCTTCTTAGACCTTGAAGGTGTAAAGCCCCCATATGTTGATATTAATATAGTAATGTACTTATTTAGTGATTCTTATATATATGTAATGACTTAAAAATAAACCATATAAATATATATTGAAACCGTAAGAATAGCACCTATAGCGGTTCGGAGGAATAAAATATAAATTTTAATGTTTTGAGTGTGAATTTATTTTAGTTTTGAAATAAATCATAAAAATAAATTTTTTTTAGGTTAAAATAACATTAAAAATGAATCCAGAACGTCAAAAAACTTTAGGGTAGCCATATGGATCAAATTGGAGATTTTAATTGCAAAACCATAATTTTTGGAGAAGACCCAAACAGCCCATGAACAATGAAATTCGGGGCTGCTATATCTAAAACCCCATATTCAGCCCCTTTTCTCTCAATTCTTTCACTCCCCTTTCATTCCACACCTCTTAGAGCCCTAAAGAAAGATTAAGGGAGAAAGAAAAGGGAAGAGCAATGTCTCTAGAGCTTGAGCTTTGTTTGGAGATCTTGATTCAAGGTGGGGGTTTTTCTCTCATTTCTCATACATTNGTATTTTTCAATGTGAAAATTCGGCTAAGTCATCCTTAAGGGAATTATAACAAGTTTAGTCCGTCAAGAAAACTTATTTGGGGATAATTTCGTTTTTAATCTTAATAATAAGTAGTTAAATCCACTATTTTTTTAAAACTCCAAAATACGCTTTCTTGAAAGCAACTTTAAACTAGTTTCCTAACTTAAGAATTATTATCCCTTAATTCACTATCAATGAAGATATGTCAATAAAGTTTTTTACATAAATTTGAAATTCAAATTCAAAGAACAACCGATACCATATATATATATATCATGTTACTGTTCATATTNTTATATTTATATGTATGTCTTTCACTTGTCTTCACATATATATATGCTATGTACTACATGATTCTTGACATTTTTGCAATAAATAGCATGTTTCGAACATTTTGATTGTNATTAATACTCTATGTTATTATTATTATTTTTTGTGTGTTTAAATTTTACTATTTTTGTGTTTAAATTTTACTATATACATATAAATAGTTAGATTTTATATATGGATATAGATAGATATGAGAGAGAGAGAATTTTAATATTAGTCAAATTTCTAAAATTTATGAATTGTTAGTTTTCAAATTTATTTTAATTAAACAAAACTAATAGGGGTATTTTGAATAATGGAGAGCAAAATGGACTTAATATTAAACAAGTTTCATTGATGGACTTATCACCAAATAAGTCCACAAAGGGGGACCGACCTCTAAATTTCCCTTTTCAATACTTTGCTTTAATTTCATCATCATGAGTGAGTAGTTTCCNCTGTTTCTGATGGACTTGAATTACTTACAAGATATGCCGTAGAGTGTAAATGTCAGTTGAACCCCGTGGTGGGGGGAGATGGTTTCTTACACTTTTAGTGGATTGGTGTTTGGCAACACAACCGCTATCGTACGCCTAGAGTTTGAACTAGGGATGGTATACCTTTCCTGGGGAGGGATTCGGCAATGTCATTGGTATGGTATACGCCCCTTTCCAAATGTGCTTGTGATTATTATGGGTGGACTAGGTATAATCGTTGGNTTGAACCCTGTGGTGGGGGGAGATGGTTTCTTACACTTTTAGTGGATTGGTGTTTGGCAACACAACCGCTATCGTACGCCTAGAGTTTGAACTAGGGATGGTATACCTTTCCTGGGGAGGGATTCGGCAATGCCATTGGTATGGTATACGCCCCTTTCCAAATGTGCTTGTGATTATTACGAGTGGACTAGGTATAATCGTTGGGTAGATTCAGGAGAAACGATCAACCTACATGGCCTTGGGGATGCACCAGAATACACG
>CAUOFW020001436.1:392675-421889 GCA_963454935.2 Ilex paraguariensis
AGAGTTCGAACTAGGGATGGTATACCTTTCCTGGGGAGGGATTCGGCAATGCCATTGGTATGGTATACGCCCCTTTCCAAATGTGCTTGTAATTATTACGGGTGGACTAGGTATAATCGTTGGGTAGATTCAGAAGAAACGATCAACCTACATAGCCTTGGGGATGCACCAGAATACACAAGATTGTTATAGTGTTGGGAATTGTTCTTTGCACTAGAAATGGTTTCTACAAGATTTTGGGGAAGTATGGGATTCCGCAAGAACTTGTGAGAAATCATTTATAGTGGAATGGTTATTTAATTGTATATTGTGTTCATATATTCTTTAATTATTGTTATCCCTTAAACTTGAGATCTATTTAAAATGCCCTGTTTTCTTTCAAAAGTTATATATGATATTTTGTAAAAAAAAAGGGAGATTGACCGAATTTTAAATGTTTTCTAAACCTTGTTTGAGTTTGGGAGAAATTTTCTATAGAGCTTCATACTCACCCTCTACTGCTAACATTTTTTAGATTATGTACTTGAGGAGGAGTTAGGAGCCCAGGAGGCCGCCCAGTGGGAGGCTCNTTATCCCTTAAACTTGAGATCTATTTAAAATGCCCTGTTTTCTTTCAAAAGTTATATATGATATTTTGTAAAAAAAAAGGGAGACTGACCGAATTTTAAATGTTTTCTAAACCTTGTTTGAGTTTGGGAGAAATTTTCTACAGAGTTTCGTGCTCACCCTCTACTGCTAACATTTTTCAGATTATGTACTTGAGGAGGAGTTAAGAGCTAAGGAGGCCGCCGAGTGGGAGGCTCCAATTAACGGGAGTATGGATCCCAAGGTGGACGCATAGAGCGACCCCTTTTCTCTTGTACTAGACTAGGATACTCTTTTGTACACTGTAAAGTCTAGTTTATTTTGTTAATCCTGCTGCGTTATATTAGTTAATTTTTGAGATGTAAATGCCATGGTTTGGCATATTCTTTTGGATAATGTTGAAAATATGTTATGGATAAATGAACCCAGTGTGGTCAAAGTAGTATAATTGCACAGGTTGTGTTTTGGGTAGAGCTCCCCGAACAAAGGAGACTCTGCCCNATTGACGGGAGTGTGGATCCCGAGGTGGACGCATAGAGCGACCCCTTTTCTCTTGTACTAGACTAGGATACTCTTTTGTACACTGTAAAGTCTAGTTTATTTTGTTAATCCTGCTGCGTTATATTATTTAATTTTTGAGATGTAAATGCCATGGTTTGGCATATTCTTTTGGATAATGTTGAAAATATGTTATGGATAAATGGATCCAATGTGGTCAAAGTAGTATAATTGCACAGGTTGTGTTTTGGGTAGAGCTCCCCGAACAAAGGAGACTTTGCCCGAATTTTGTTAAATTAAAAACCCCCGGTTATTTATGGATTTATTAGTTGCTCTCATGATATGAATGGTTATAGGTAGTAATGCCTCCCAGGGTGAATTTTGGGGTGTTATAATATATAAATAATATTTCATTACCTCGTTCTTCATCTCATAACCAACTTTGAGAGCACATTAAAACCTCTATTGTAGTTGGAAGAAGTCTATTGCAATGTGGACTAATCACTCTCCCACTTGTGCTAAAAGCAGATTCTGAGGCAACGGTAGAAATAGGAATAACAAAAAGATCTTTAGCAATCATTTGAAGCAGGGGATACTTGGGACCACTTGTCTTCCAAAAAGATAGTATATCAAAATCCGAAGTTCTTGGCATCATACCATCTTCTAAGTAACGATCNATATATAAATAATATTTCATTACCTTGTTCTTCAGCTCATAACCAATTTTGAGAGCACATTAAAGCCTCTATTGTAGTTGGAAGAAGTCTATTGCAATGTGGACTGATCACTCTCCCACTTGTGCTAAAAGCAGATTCCGAGGCAACGGTAGAAATAGAAATAGCAAAAAGATCTTTAGCAATCATTTGAAGCAGGGGATACTTGGGATCACTTGTCTTCCAAAAAGATAGTATATCAAAATCCGAAGTTCTTGGCATCATACCATCTTCTAAGTAACGATCCAACTCAGACCTCCCACATGTTTTTTTTATATCTCTTGTTTGTATAAACTTATCAAAATTAGAGAAATCATTAATTAATGGGCGTTTGGAATCACTATCTGATTGAAGAGGGGGAGAGAAGTTTGCAGTTCATAATCAGTTCCTTGCCTTGCTTCATATTTGCCTACCAATTCCAAGCAAAGCTCCTTAATCCTCATAACTTCATTTAAAGCTTCCAGACCTCCATACATTTCTCTCATAGTAATACTCTAAAATTTCTAACCTATACTATGGATCTAAAACAGTGGATATTCCCATAACACCATGAATCACGCTCACAGCATCAGGACACTACATTACCTATATTGTAGAACAATTGTTCCAACACAACTATTCTAACAAGTTCTTTCCAGCATCAATTATTCTGAAACAATTTTTCTGAGATAGGACATGGTATCTGAAATCTTGTATTTCGTGAACCATGCAATCATCCTAGCTAAGAGTTGAAATGTGTAAAGCCTGGGCAAATGTGAACTTTTTCTGAAAAAAGGGCAAAATAGTAATTTGCCACTATAATGTGTATTTAAAATACTCATGTTCTAGACCACATATGAGAAAAATTAGTTCACCATTGGGTTCGTATCGCAAAACCTAGTCACCCTGTCAAATTTCGTCAAATTCTGAGATATTCAGATTTTTGCAAGTCGTTCAAGGCGACTACGTGGCGAATGACATTTTAAAAGTCCCCAAAAATGTATTTTATAAAATTTCCTTAAAATTAAGTTAAACTTCCAATAAAATTTATTTGAACTCAATCCAGGATTTAATAAATCGTTTCAGGACGAAAAACGGACCTGAAAGTCAAAAATATGCAGTGCAATGTGGACCGCACATTTGCGACTATAAATAGGGACCTAAACCTGATGTTTTGAAGAAATATCTTCATTATTCACCCAAGTGCCCGGCCATAGAGAGATAAGAGAGAAAAGAGAGAAAAAAACTTAATCTTCAAGGCTTCCTCCTCCAATTCTTGAAGCTATGTCGCTCGGATCAACTCGGACCAAGAGTTAAAGTCGATCACCATGACGAGAGCTACATTTATGTATCAAGAAAAGTGAATTTTACCGAAGATCCAAGAGGGGCCTTTGGAGAAATCAAAGGTTCTTGGGCTTTGGTTGGTGTTCTTGGAGGTTCTACTACTTCCTACACGATAAAAGAGGTAGGGTTCTTCCTACTTTAATTTTCTTTCTCTCCTTTGGGGCTGTTCTAGGACCGGTTTAGGGGCTGAAATTATGGACTGTTATGGATTTTTTTGGTGCTAAAATTGGGGTTGTTTTGTGCACTAATTAGGGACTATTTTTGGGACTATATACGAACTATTTTTGGGCCTGTTTTAGGGCCTATTTTGGGGTGGTTTTGTGGCTGAAATATGGCTGAAATATGGACTATTTTGTGGCTTGATTTGGGGCTGCTATGTGGCCGGTTTAGGGGATGTTTTGTGGCTTGTTTTGGGGCTGCTATATGGACTGAATTGGGGCTGTTTTGTGGGCATACTAAGTGTTTACTTTATGCCTTGAGAATTAAGTGTGTTATTGCTTGATTACGTAGTAACATGCTTATGGATTGTGTTGGAAAGAAATATTGATATATGTGTATAATATATTGTCATTGGGATGAGTTTTTTGGAGGTTATAAGCGTATGATATAATTCTCTAGGATACATGATGAAATGTGTGATTTAAGTTGTTCATGTGGCATTCATTACACATGAGACATGACATTGACATGCAATGGTATATTACATTGCATATGCACGGGGACATCGCATTCCATGGGTATGAGTGCATGGTTGAAAGCAAACACCATATTTGGCGATTGATAAGTGGGCTCGGTACCGTTGGACCAAGGTTCAATAGAGTCACACAGTTGCATAAAATGAAAAACTTGTGTCGGGTATAGCAAGAAGGGCTAGACACTCCCTCGGGTGAAATACCCGGTTACTGGTTCATACACTCCGACGGTGAAAGTCCAAAAGTGTAGATAGGCTTGTGAAACCGGTGGTGTGATTCCAAAATCCGCTACCCATAAAGACACATGGTTTTGTTTATGAAATGATCATTCGATGTGTAACATCCAACAAGTTTTGGTTTATAAACACATGACTTTTATTTCAAAGCGATCATTGGATGTATTTCATCAATGACGGAGTTTATTACACATTGGCATTGCATTGTGTGGTGGGAGTTGGTGAAGACTCGGGTTATGATGCATGAGTGAGTTTCATCTCATTTCATAGCATGACATGGTAGAATTCCAACCTAGAATTGCATATTCTTACTTGGAATATTGATGTGAATATGAAATGTTGAATGTGAACATTGCATGTGCACTTAGGTGTGGAGTAGCTTTTGTAGGAATTACTCTACTGAGCATGGCTCACCCTATACGGGAAAATATTTCAGGTGCGGGATATACACCGATAGACGGCTCTCGTTCAAGGCCCCAAGGGTGAAGAAAGTCGACTTGTGGCTTTTATAACTTCTGTTGTAAAACTAGACTTGTAATATAGTTTTGGCATGTAATGTATGTAAGAGAATTGTAATCGAACTCATATGGACTGTTTTTAATATAACCTTGCATATTTTTATGAGTATTGATAAATGGACCTGGTGTGGTCAATTTTTACTCATAAATGGACTCGGTGTGGTCATTGTTCCATATTGGGCCTCGGATGGGTCATATGATTGTATAATTGCACAGGTTGTGTTTTGGATAGAATTTTCTGTACAAAGGAGATTCTGCTCGATTTGTGTTAAATTATGGACCCTCGAATTTTGGGGCGTCACAACTTGGTATCAGAGCATAGGTATACGATTTACCTAGGGCTTGAACGTCTAGACCATTGCATTCCATATGCATTTCATGTTATGTGCTCTACTTGCTACATGCTAAGTGCTACTTGTTATGTGAATTATATGTATGGTAAAATATATATGGAAAGGAGAAAAACTAAGGTTAGAAAACATAACCTTGGATTTCGGAAAAGAATGAACGGGATGGTTCGGGGTGTTGATGTCTATTAGTGGTTGACACATGCTCTAGTAGATAGACAAGGAGAAAAATCTCAAAGTTTAAACTTGATCCCCATTTTGGGATACTATGTAAGAATTTATTGCTATCTGACATATGTAGATGGCTAATCGAGGAAGAGGACGCTGAGGCGGTGGGCAGAACAACAATCAACCACCACCGGCCTTTGACCAACAAGCCTTCATAGAGGCTATTGGTACTACGACTGCTACCATCGCACAGGCAAGTGCTGCGGCTGCCACCATTGCACAGGCTAGTGCAACTGTGAGCCAAGGAGGGCCAAATAACCTCCAGAGGTTCAAGGCACACCATCCTACAACCTTCATGGGAGGGGGAGATCCAATGGTAGCCAATCATTGATTCCGACAAGTTGGTAAGATCTTGGAGGCTATGGAGATCACCTCCGATGCCTCTAAGATAAAGCTAGCTGCATTCTAGCTGGAGGAAAAATCCCAAGTGTGGTGGGATTGGGTCAAAGCCTTAAGGAACTTGGAGGCAACGACATGGGAAGAGTTCCGTGAGCTCTTCATGGGCAAATACTTCTTGGGCATCTACCCGGCATGCAAAAGCTTGGGAGTTCCTAGACTTGAAACAAGGGAGGATGACGGTGCTCGAATATGTGGCTAAGTTCACTGAATTAGCCCGTTTTGTCGATGAGTATGTGGCCACAGACATGGCCAAAGTGAGAAAGTTTGAAGATGGCCTAAAATTTTGCATCCGGGGAAAAATTGTAGGTCTTCTCCTGCAAGACTTGAACTTGATGGTCAAGACTGGCCATTGAGAGAAAGGTGGACGATGCACGGAACATCCGGGAGGCGGGTGTTAAAGGTAAGAGGAAGGAGAGCCAACCTTTTTCTTCTAGCTTGGGGAAGAAACAGAGGACTTCTACTCCGCAAGGGTTTTAGGGACAGGGCTGCGACTATTAAGGGCAAGGCCAGGGTCAATCATCCCAAGCTGGGAGACACTTCAAGGCTCCTAGCCAGCCAGGGCAGAGAGCATGTTTCTATTGCCACCAGTCGAGACACCCCAATCCTAGTCATCAGTGGGACATTCACAAACTCAGTTTGTTCCTCTCTACCACACCATGGGTCAGGGGAGCCAGTACCAGTCCCAGGGTGCTGCACAGGCCCTTACTACATAATCAAGCTAGATGGGCCAGAGTATGGGTTGAGGCTGAGAATAGGGCTCACAAACCAAGACTTTGGGGACCTAGGGGCATGTATACGCTATGATACCTCAGACTGAGCCAACAGATCAGTCGGTGATATAGGGTACATTTCTACTCTCTCGCTTATGGGCAAGAATATTATTTGATTCTGTTGCATCTCATTCTTTTATTTCTGCATCTTGTGTGAAAGACTTGGGCTTAGAGGTTGAAACCTTGGAAGAGCCATTGCATGTGAGTTCTCCCCTAGGTGCTAGGGTTAGCATTGGTCAGATATGTTGGGATTGTGAGTTAGAGATCTTGGGAATTCTACTCAACGTGGACCTTAGGTTTATGGACATGTCGGAGTTTGATGTCATCCTGGGGATGGACTGGTTGACGGCACACCGAGTCATCATTGATTGCGATCGTAAGAGGGTCACTGCCTACACACCAAACGGTATTTGTTTCATGTTTCAGGGGGGTAAGCATGATGTTTTACCCCAAGCCGTGTACGATTCTAAATGGCACGGGCAGTTGATGGGTTGGCTAGCAAGCCTTACCATAGAGGACGAGGCGAGATAGGAGTTGGGTCTCCCTTAGGTTGTGTGTGATTATGAGGATATTTTTTTGGATAAACTATCGGGATTACCTCCACGTAGGGATGTAGACTTCACCATTGAGTTGCACCCCGGTACATCGCCTATTTCTATGACTCCACATAGGATGGCACCTGCTGAGTTGCAAGAGCTCAAGGTCCAATTGGAAGAATTATTGGACAGAGTCTTTATTAGACTGAGCACTTCACCTTAGGGCGCTCCGGTGTTATTTGCAAAGAAGAAGGACAAGATCCTTCGGCTATGCATAGATTATCGACAATTGAATAGGGTTACTATCAAGAATAGGTACCCTTTACCGAGGATTGATGACTTGTTTGATCAGCTAAGAGGAGCGCGAGTCTACTCCAAGATAGATCTTCGCACTGGTTACCATCAGTTGAGAGTTAGGGAGGAAGATATCCCTAAGACGACGTTTAGGACGCAGTATGGGCATTTCAAGTTTACTATTATGCATTTTGGATTGATGAATGCTCCAACGACAATCATGGATCTCATGTATAGGGTGTTCCAACCTTACCTAGATAAGTTTGTCGTGGTATTTGTTAACGAAATTTTGATCTACTCCAAGTCTGAGGAGGAACATGAGGGTCACTTGAGGATTGTTCTTCAGGCCTTGAGAGACCATCAGTTATACGCCAAGTTCAGCAAGTGTGAATTTTGGCTGACTAAGGTGAAACTCTTGGGCCATATGGTGTCGGCTTCGGGTGTATCCGTGAACCTGGAGAAAGTGGAGGCAATTATGAATTGGGAGAGGCCGAAGTCAGTCTTTGAGATACACAATTTCTTGAGATTGGTAGGGTACTACCGGAGATTCATTGAGGACTTCTCCCCCCTAGCTGCACCTATGACGAGATTGACCCAGAAGGAGGTTAAATTTGAGTGGAATGATTCTTGTGAGAAGGTATTCCAGGAGTTGAAGAGGAGGCTTACTTCAGCCCCTATTCTGATTATTTCGGAGAGGGGATAGATGTACACAGTATATTATGATGCCTCCAAGAACGGACTTGGTTGCGTTTTGATGCAGAGTGAGCAGAGTGATTAAGTCTCAGGGGCAAGACCTAGAGATATTGTCCATCAAGAACCGAGTATGGTCAGGGACAGATGATGAGGGCTGGACCATTCACTCGGATGGTATTCTTTGGTATAGGGGAAGGATTATGGTTTCCCAATCTGCAGAGCTAAGAGAGGAGATCCTTAGGGAGTGTCATTGCTCCCGTTTTGCTATACACCCCGATAGCACAAAGATATATCAAGATCTTCATCGCCAGTACTACTAGAGTGGGATGAAGAAACACATTGGGGATTTTGTTAGTAGATGTCTCACGTGTCAGCAAGTGAAGGCTGAGCACTAGAGACCAGCAGGATTACTCCAGCCTTTAGAGGTAGCTGAGTGGAAGTGAGAGCATGTCACGATGGATTTTGTGACTCACTTGCCACGAACATCGCGAGGGCATGATGCAGTGTGGGTGATAGTGAACTGGCTTACTAAGTCGACACACTTTTTGGCCATACGGATGACCTTCACATTGGAGGAACTCTGTAGGTTGCATATGCGAGAGATTGTCCAACTGGATGGAGTGTCCATATCTATAGTATCGGATCGGGATCCTAGGTTTACGACTCATTTTTGGGAAAGTTTCCAGCGAGCCATAGGGACATAGTTGATGATGAGCATTGCTTTTTATCCCAAGACAGACGGTCAGTTGGAGAGGACCATCCAGACTCTAGTGAACATGCTAAGGGCATGCGTCCTAGATCTCAAGGGTAGCTGGGAAGAGCACTTACCCTTAGTGGAGTTCGCCTACAATAATAGTTATCAGGCGAGCATACAGATGACACCCTATGAGGCACTATATGGGAGGCCTTGTCGATCTCCGGTTTGTAAGACGAAGGTGGGAGATAAACCCTCTACGGGTCCGATTTGGTTAGGGACACCTCTGAGAAGGTGGATTTGATACGGAAGCGTCTTCTTAAGGCTCAGAGCCAACAGAAGAGCTATGCCGACAAATGGCGGTGACCTCTAGAGTTTGAGGTGAGAGATTATGTCTTCTTGAAGGGATGCCTAAGAAAGGAATGGTCAAGTTCGACAAGAGGGGAAAGTTGTCATTGAGGTATACCGAGCCCTTTGAGGTACTCGAGAAGGTAGGTACAATTGCATACCGGTTGGCGTTACCACCAAATCTATCTGGTGTTCATGTGGTATTTCATGTCTCCATGCTCTGGAAATACACCCTAGATATGACTCATGTGGTAGATTGGGGCGAGCTTGTTGTTGATGCGGATGGAATCTTCGAGGAGGGACTAGTACGTATCATGGATAGCCGGGATTAGGTTTTACGAGGCATGACCGTGAGGCTAGTGAAGGTGTTATGGCAACACCGAGGAGTGGAAGAGGCGACATGGGAGCGCAAGGACATTATACGTACCAATTATCCTTTCTTATTCGAGGATGTAGGTACATTCTTATAGTCATTTAGTATTAGATGACTACTACATATGCATGTGATTGTATGTGTGTGTGTGTGAATTTCGGGGACGAAATTCTTTTAAGAGGGGAAGAATGTAAAGCCCGGGCAAATTTAAACTTTTTCTGAAAAAAGGGTAAAATAGTAATTTGTTACTATAATGAGTATTTAAAATACTCATGTTCTAGAACACAGATGAGGAAATGGAGTTTTTCGTTGGATTCATATCGTAAAACCTAGTCACCCTATCAAATTTCGTCGAATTTTGAGATAGTCAGATTTTTGCTCGTTATTCGAGGCGACTGCATATCGAATGACATTTTAAAGGTCCCCAAAAATGTATTTTATAAAATTTCCTTAAAATTAAGTTAAAGTTCCAATAAAATTTATTTGGACTTAATCCGGGATTTAATGAATTGTTTCAGGACGAAAAACGGACCCAAAAGTCGAAAATATGCGGTGCTATGTGGACCGCACATTTGCGACTATAAATAGGGACCTAAGTCTGATATTTTGAAGAAATATCTTCATTATTCACCAAAGTGGCCGGCCATAGAGAGATAAGAGAGAAAAGAGAGAAAAAAACTTAATCTTCAAGACTTCCTCCTCCGATTCTCGAAGCTCTGTTGCTCGGATCAACTCGGACCAATAGTTAAAGTCGATCACCGTGATGAGGGCTACATCTACGTACCAAGAAAAGTGAATTTCACTGAAGATCCAAGAGAGGACTTTGGAGAAATCAAAAGTTCTTGGGCTTTGGTTGGTGTTCTTGGAGGTTCTACTACTTCCTACACGGTACAAGAGGTAGGCTTCTTCCTACTTTGGTTTTCTTCCTCTCCTTTGGGGCTATTCTAGGGCCAGTTTAGGGGCTGAAATTATGGACTGTTTTGGGGCTGAAATTGGGGCTGTTTTGTGCACAAATTAGGGCTGTTTTATGCACTAATTAGGGACTGTTTTTGGGGCTGTATACGAACTGTTTTTGGGATGTTTTAGGGCCTACTTTGAGGCTGTTTTAGGACCTATTTTGGGGCAGTTTTGTGGCTGAAATATGGCTGAAATATGGACTGTTTTGTGGCTTGATTTGGGGCTGCTATGTGGCCAGTTTAGGGGCTGTTTTGTGGCTTGTTTTAGGACTGCTATATGGCCTGATTTGGGGCTGTTTTGTGGGCATACTAAGTGTTTACTTTATGCCTTGAGAATTAAGTGTGTTATTGCTTGATTATGTAGTAACATGCTTATGGATTGTGTTGGAAGAAATATTGATATATGTGTATAATATATTGACACTGTGATGAGTTTTTGGAGGTTATATGCGTATGATATAATTGTCCAGGATACATGATGAAATGTGTGATTTAAGTTGTTCATGTGACATTCATTACACATGAGACATGACATTGACATGCAATGGTACATTACATTGCATATGCACGGGGACATCGCATTCCATGGGTGTGAGTGCATGGTTGAAAGCTAACACCACATTTGGTGATTGATAAGTAGGCTCGGTATCGTTGGACCATTGTTCAACAGAGTCACACGGTTGAATGAAATGAAAAACTTGTGTCGGGTATAGCAAGAAGGGCTAGACACTCCCTCGGGTGAAAAATCCGGTTACTAGTTCATACACTCCAACGGTGAAAGTCCAAAAAGTGTAGATAGGCTTGAGGAGCCGGCGGTGTGATTCCAAAATTCGGTACCCATAAAGACACATGGTTTTGTTTATGAAATGATCATTCGATGTGTAACATCCAACAAGTTTTGGTTTATAAATACATGACTTTTATTTCAAAGCGATCATTGGATGTAATTCATCAATGATGGATTTTATTACACATTGGCATTGCATTGCGTGGTGGGATTTGGTAAAGACTCAGGTTATGATGTATGAGTGAGTTTCATCTCATTTCATAACATGGAATGGTAGAATTCCAACCTAGAATTACATATTCTTACTTGGAATGTTAATGTGAATATGAAATATTGATTGTGAACATTGAATGTGCACTTAGGTAGGAAGTAGCTTCTGTAGGAATTACTCTACTGGGCGTGGCGCACCCTATACGGGAAAACATTTTAGGTGCGGGATATATGCCAGTGGACGGCTCTCGTTCAGGGCCACAAGGGTGAATAAAGCCGACTTGTGGCTTTTATAACTTGTTTTGTAAAACTAGACTTGTAATATAGTTTTGGCATGTAATGTATGTAAGAGAATTGTCATCAAACTCATATGGACTGTTTTTAATATAACCTTGCATATTTTTATATGAGTATGGATAAATGGACCCGGTATGGTCAATTTTTACTCAGAAATGGACTCAGTATGGCCATTGTTCCATATTAGCCCTCGGATGGGTCATATGATTGTATAATTGCACAACTTGTGTTTTGGGTAGAGTTTTTCGTACAAATGAAACTATGCCCAATTTTTGTTAAATTAAGGACCTCGATAAATGGGGCATAACAACGAGATATTGAGTTACTCAGTATGCACGGGTATTCCATGGGTTGATGGGTAATCAACGGACCCCTAGATTTTGGGGTGTCACAAAATGATTACCCAATTAATTGAGACAATAATCCGTTCTTTTTGTTGTAAATAAAATCCTCCTATAACTGAACTTTGAGCCCTAACGATGCAAAGAAAAATAACGAAGAGAGAGAGACTTACCTGTTTAGTGGAGGCCCTGCAATCAATAATGGAGAGAGACTAAGACTTACTAGGAGACGATGGAGAGAGAGATGATGAAAAGAGAGCAACAGAGTGGGGAAAGACTGAGAGGCTGAGAGAGACAATGGAGAGAGAGAGAGATAATGCAAAGAGAGAGACGTTTAGTTAAAGCGGATGTTGATAGATTAGAGTAAGTTAGGGCTTTAATTATATATAATGGGTATAACGGGGGCGGGCGGAGTTAAGCGTCAGTCCATCCCCGGTCCAACGGGGCAGGTTTGGACGAGTACCTATTTTTTTTCGATCCATTGCCATCCCTAAACCTAGTGTTTCAACGGGGTCGGGGCGGGTTTGGACGAATACCCGTTATATATACATATATCTACATATATATATACATATATCTATATCATATACTGTATAAGTAAATGAGCAATAAATAGAACATCATACATTGTAAAAGTGGCAATGTCTTTAAATCTTTACTTAGTGTTTCAGTGTTTCCGTACTAGAGTCAAAATGGACTTAGCCTTTAAATGATGACTACTTGTGGGCACATAGAATTATATCACACATATGATATTCAAGGTGTCCTAAACCAAGCTTCAAAAATTAGCAATATTTGACCTTTTACTTTATCCTAGTTTTTTGAGTGCTCTTGAGAATTAGCCACAATTCTCATAGGAAGTGGTCCGTCTTCCACACTTACATAGATGAGTCTATCAAGGATGTTCTTGTAACTAAGACATCCCACCAAAAGAGGGCAATAGAACTCAATAGGAGATATTGATCTCATCCTCCATATTTTCGTTACGAGATCACATGTACTTTATACCATAGGGATGGACAACAAAAATAGAATTTCAACAATGATATAAATTTTATTGGTACATGTTCCACAAACCAAGTCACTCTATGATTTGTTTGTCCCATTAACCTATTTCTTGGGATCTCCATTACCTAGGTTGGGTATCCTTATATGTAACTTAATCGAATTTGGGTTTAAGTCCAATCCCTCTAGATTTATTCCAGATCTTTTCTCTAGCTAGAGTTTTTGTTAACAGATCAACAAGATTGTTAGCTGATCTCACATAATCCATATTGATCGCACCATTATTTAGGTATAATCTTATAGTACTGTGCTTTCTTCTCATCGATCTGAATTTTTCATTATAGTACTTATTACTTACTCTACATATTGTGGTGGTGTTGTCACAATGAATTAACACAGGTGGCATTGGTTTAACCCACAAAGATATATCAAATAATAAATCATGAAGCCAACCAGCTTCTTCACTAGCTGAAGCTAGTACTATCAATTCAACTTCCATTGTTGACTTGGCAATAATTTGGTACTTCTTTGATTTCCAACTTATGACTCCACCACCTAATATAAAAATATAACCTATAGTGGACATAGAATCACCTGATTGGGTGTTCCAATCTACAGCACAATAATCTTCAAGGACATCAGAATAATTTTTATAGAATAAACCAACATGTATAGTTCTTTTAAGGTATCTCATAAGAAGATATATCGCATTCCAATGATCCATACTAGGTCTGCTAGTAAATTTACTAAGCACACCCACCATATAAACAATATCAGGTCAAGTACAATCAATGACATATCTAAGACTACCAATTATGCTTGCATATTCTATTTAATTGACTACATCAATATCTCTTTATGTTGGAAATAAATGAACACTAGGATCAAAAGGCGTGCAAGTAGGTTTACAATCAAAATATTTATATATTTTAAAAACTTTTTCTATGTAATGGGATTGATCAAGAATAATTCTATCAACATTTTTAATGATTTTCAAGCCAAGAATCACATTTGCCTTATCCAAGTCTTTCATGTCAAAATTTATGTTAAGTAAAGCCTTTCCAGTTTCGATCACATATAAGCTAGTGTAAAATATCAAAAGATCATCAACATATAAACAAATAATAATATGTTCACCATTTTTAGACTTTAAGTAAATGCACTTGTCACTCTCATTAGCCTCAAACTCATCAGCTAAAATATACTAATCGAATTTTTCGTGTCATTGCTTGGGTGCTTGTTTAAGGTCATATAAAGATATAGTTCATTTATAAACTTTATTCTCGTAACCTTGTTGAATAAACCCTTCTAGTTGGTCCATATAAATTGCTTCCTCTAGATCACCATTCAAGAAAGCTTTTTTACATTCATTTGATATATTCCTAAACTATGTATAGCAGCAATAAATATTAGCAATCTTATAGATGTAACTTTAGGGACATGAGAAAATGTATCAAATAAATCTAAATCTTTTTTTTTTTGTTTTGTTTAAAGCCTTTAGATACCAACTGCTTGACCTCAAAAGTAGGTAGATAATAAAATAGATTCCCAAGCGTAGTAATGTATCGTTTAGTAACTCGATCGATTACCAAGGTTGTCTCCTTTAGAAATGTGACGCCCCTAAAACCGGGGGTCCCGTTGATCATCCGTTAACCCGCAAAAATACCAGTGAATGTCGCGTGGCTCGACATCACGTTCATCATATCCCTGTAACCGAGATCATAACTTACACGTATAACCCATGTTCCTTTAATCATTTAATTCAACGGAGGTCCAATAAGCCTAAATATACCTCATTTAATGTCCATTTGTATTGTTGGAACAAACGAAGACAAAGTTCAAAAGGTTAGCAAAATAATTTAAAAATCTCAGATTTTAGGAGACAGTACCGGTACTGTGTAGCGGTACGGTTTGCCTTCTGAACAGATAGTACCGGTACACTTTTCCTTCTGGGCAGACTATACCGGTACGCAGTACAGGTACACTTTGTCCAGTTTTGCCCAATTCACCTGTTGTCGATTTTAACCCATTCCAAAACCTACATTTTTCATCCAAAATATACTAAATCATGTTTTTCACATATAATCTAATATATACAACGTCTAATATAACTCATTGCATACATTTACATGTCAAGTGGGTTGTAAACAAAAGTTTTTACAAAAACTTGTTTCCAAAAGTCACAATCCAGCTTTTCTTCATCGTTGATGCCCCGAATGAGTGTCATCCATCGAAGTGTGGTCCGCGCCTGAAATATTTTCCCGTATAGGATGAGCCAATGCCCAATAGAATATTTTCTACGGAGGCTACTCCCCAACCTAAGTGCATATGCAATGTTCATATACAACATTTTCCAACAAAAATCATTCGAACCAATATTTATGCAAATCAATGTTGGAATCAACATGTCATGCCATGATATGAGATGAGACCCACTCATGCAATTTAACCCCGAGCCTTCACCGACTCCCACTACACAATGCAATGCGCATGTGTAATGAATCTGTCAATTGACGAAAAATGCATCCAANAATTTATAAACTTTATTCTCATAACCTTGTTGAATAAACCCTTCTAGTTGGTCCATATAAATTGCTTCCTCTAGATCACCATTCAAGAAAGCTTGTTTACATTCATTTGATATATTCCTAAACTATGTATAGCAGCAATAAATATTAGCAATCTTATAGATGTAACTTTAGGGACATGAGAAAATGTATCAAATAAATCTAAATCTTTTTTTTTNGTGTCTTTGTTGGGTAACGGATTTTGGAATCTCACTGCCGGTTTCGTATGCCTTTCTACACTTTTTGGACTTGCACCAACGAAGTGCATGAACCAGTAGTCGGGCCTTGCATCCGAGGACGTGTCTAGCCCTTTTTGCTATACCCGACACAAGTTTTTTTTTTCATGCATCCGTGGAACTCTGTTGAACCGNATTTAGTAACTCGATCGATTACCAAGGTTGTCTCCTCTAGAAATGTGACACCCCTAAAACCGGGGGTCCCGTTGACCATCCGTTAACCCACAAAAATACCCGTGAATGTCGCGTGGCTCGACATCACATCCATCATATCTCTGTAATCGAGATCATAACTTACACATATAACCCGTGTTCCTTTAATCATTTAATTCAACGAAGGTCCAATAAGCCTAAATATACCTCATTGAATGTCCATTTGTATTGTTGGAACTAACGAAGACAAAGTTCAAAAGGTTAGCAAAATAATTTAAAAATCTCAGATTTTAGGAGACAGTACCGGTACTGTGTAGCGGTACGGTTTGCCTTCTGAACAGATAGTACCGGTACACTTTTCCTTCTGGGCAGACTATACCGGTACGCAGTACAGGTACACTTTGTCCAGTTTTGCCCAATTCACCTGTTGTCGATTTTAACCCATTCCAAAACCTACATTTTTCATCCAAAATATACTAAATCATGTTTTTCACATATAATCTAATATATACAACGTCTAATANAATACCCACATAACACCCATTTTCCATAGAATTATACAATAATTGCAACCCACCAATTCCAATCTAGGAATTTTACTTAAATTAGGTCAAATTCACNCCAATTCACCTGTTGTCGATTTTAACCCATTCCAAAACCTACATTTTTAATTCAAAATATACTAAATCATGTTTTTCACATATAATCTAATATATACAACGTCTAATATAACTCATTGCATACATTTACATGCCAAGTGGTTTTAAACAAAAGTTTTTACAAAAACTTGTTTCCAAAAGTCACAATCCACCTTTTCTTCATCGTTGATGCCCCGAATGAGTGTCATCCATCGAAGTGTAATCCGCGCCTGAAATATTTTCCCGTATAGGATGAGCCAATGCCCAATAGAATATTTCCTACGGAGGCTACTCCCCAACCTAAGTGCATATGCAATGTTCATATNGCGATGTTGTGAAGCTCTAAGAACCTGAAAAAATCTTGAATCCTCACTTCTCCAAAAATCTCGTTTTTCAACCTTCGGTAAAACCCGTCGTTTTTGGTATATAGGCGTAGCCCTTGATGAGGAGGGCAACTTTTCCTCTTGACTCGAGTGGATCTGAAGCCCATGGAGTCGTAGACCGTAGAGAGAAGTGGAGAGTTCCTCCTTTTTTTCTCTCTTCCCCTCTCACGTTAATCGACTGAAGAAAATGGCCAGGAAATCAGATTTCCCCTCCTTTTTATACCCTCATTTACTTGGCTCACATTGTGCCACACAACCTCTTTTTTCCGGGTCCGTTTTTATCCCGAAACGATTTAATTTCGATCCGGTTCAAGTTCAAAATATTTTTATTTTAACTTGTCTTAAAGTATTTTTCAAATTTTGAAATTTTATCAAAAATTTCATTTTTGGGTCACCCGAGACTCGACCGCCTCGTAAAACGTAAAAAAATCAACTATCTCAGAATTTGATAAAATTTGACGTGGTAACTAGATTTTGCGAGATGAATCCAATGGTGAGGTCTGTTTCATTATCCGAGATCTAGAAAAACTCAAGTTTTTAACCCGTACTATAGTAACAAAATTACCAGGTTTAAATTTAAATTACTCAAGTTTTTGCCCTTGTTTACAAAAGTTTAAATTTACCAGGTTTTACATTCTTCCCCCTTAAAAGAATTTTGTCCCCGAAATTCACACACACACACGTATACACTTAACCACATGCGTATGCAACAATGAATTTATACATAAAATCATAAAACTTGTACCTCCATCCTCAAACAAGAACGGATAGTTGGTACGTATAGTGTCCTCATGCTCCCATGTCACCTCATTCATGCCTCGGTGCTGTTATGGCACCTTCCCTAGCCGCACGGTCTTGCCTCGCAAAACCTGCTCCTGGCTATCCATGATGAGCACGGGTCCCTCCTCAAAGGTCCCATCAACATCAACCACAAGTTCTCCCCAATCCACCACATGAGTAGGATCCGGGGTGTATTTTTGGAGCATAGAGACATGGAATACCGCATGAACACCCAATGGATTTTGTGGTAAAGCCAACCTATAAGCAACTGTATCAACTCTCTCAAGTATCTCGAAAGGCCCGATATACCTCGGCAATAGCTTTTCCCGCTTACCAAACCTGACCACTCCTCTTTTAGGCATCACCTTCAAGAAGACATGATCTCCCACCTCAAACTCTAGAGGTCGCTGCAGTCTATCAGCGTAGCTCTTCTGCTAGCTCTGAGCCATGAGAAGACGCTTCCTAATCAAGTTCACCTTCTCTGAGGTGTCTTTGATCAAATCCAGACTTGTAGAAGGTCTCTCTCCCACCTCCGTCCAACAAACTAGAGATCGACAAGGCCTCCCATAAAGTACCTCATAAGGTGTCATCTGTATGGTCGCCTAGTAACTATTGTTGTAGGCGAACTCTACCAAGGGCAAGTGATCTTCCCAACTACCCTTGAGATCTAGGACGCATGCCCGTAGCATGTCCTCTAAGGTTTAAATAGTCCTCTCAGACTGATCATCTGTCTGGGGATGAAAAGCAGTGCTCATCATCAACTGTATCCCCATAGATCGTTGGAAACTCTCCCAAAAATGAGCCGTGAACCTGCGATCCTGATCCGATACAATAGATACGAGCACCCCATGTAACCGGACAATCTCCCGTATATACAATTTGTAGAATTCCTCTACTGTGAAGGTCATCCGCACAGCCAAAAAATGTGCTGACTTGGTAAGCCAGTCCACTATCACCCACACCGCGTCATGTCCCTACGATGTCAGTGGCAAGTGAGTCACAAAATCCATGGTGATATGTTCCCACTTCCACTCAGCTACCTCCAAGGTTGGAGCAACCCCGCTGGCACATGAGGCATTACCCCTACTGACACATGAGGCATCTACTGACAAAGTCACCAACTTGCCTCTTCATCCCACTCCAATAATACTGCCGACGAAGATTATGATACATCTTCGTACCACCTGGATGCACTGCAACTCGAGAGTAGTGGAAATTCCTAAGGATCTCCTCTTTCAGATCTACTAATTGGGGAACTACAATCCTTTCCCTGTACCAAAGGCTGTCATCTGAGTGAATGGCCTAACCCTCGTCACTGGTACCCGCCTATACTCGGTCCCTGATGGATAATAACTCCGCATCCATCCCCTAGGACTCTATCACCCTACTCAGTAGGGAATGGGTAGCCACCAAGCTCTCCAAAACACCCTGAGCCTGACCCATGTATCGTAGCTCGATCTGTCTCATAGTCTCGAGCATTTGTCACTCCTTGGAAGCCACACTAGCCAAGACTCCCCGTGACTTCCTACTAAGTGCATCAGCCACCACATTTGCCTTACTGGGATAGTAATGCAAAGTGAAGTCATAGTCCTCTAGGAACTCCATCCACCTGCGCTGCCTCATGTTGAGGTCCTGCTGTGTGAAGATATACTTCAGACTTTTGTGGTCTAAAAACACCTTAAATTGCTCACCATACAGGTAGTGGCGCCAAGCCTTTAAGGCAAAGACAATGGCCGCCAACTCCATGTCATGCATGGGGCAATTCTGCTCGTGATTCTTTAACTGTCGAGAACCATAAGCCACCATTCTCCTGGACTGCATCAATACGCAACCGAGTCCGTGCTTCAAGGCCTCACAATACACTGTGTACCACTGTCCCTTTTTCGAAACTATCAAAATATGAGCTGATGTAAGCCTCATCTTCAACTCCTAGAATGCCTTCTCACAAGCCTCATTCCACTAAAACTTGACCTCCTTCCAGGTCAACTTGGTCATAGGAGCAGCTAATCGAGAGAAGTCCTCAATGAACCTCCTATAGTACCCCGCCAATCCCAAGAAACTGCGTATCTCTAAGACTAACTTCAGTCTTTCCCAATTCATAACTGCTTTCACCTTTTTCGAATCCACGAATACACCCAAAGCTAACACTACATGTCCCAAAAATTTCACCTCAGTAAGCTAAAATTCATATTTACTGAACTTAACATATAATTGATGATCTCTCAACGTCTGAAGAATAACCCTCAAGTGACCCTCATGCTCCCCCTCAGACTTGGAGTAGATCAAGATGTCATTAACAAAGACTAGAACAAACTAATCTAGGTAGGGTTGAAACACCCTATGCATGAGATCCATGAATGCCGCTGGAGCATTCATCAATCCGAAAGGCATGACTATAAACTCGAAATGCCCATACCACGTCTAAAACGCCGTCTTAGGGATATCCGCCTCCCTGATCCTCAACTGATGGTAGCCCATGTGGAGATCCATCTTGGAGTAGACCTGTGCCCCTCTCAACTGATCAAACAAGTCATTAATCATCGGCAAAGGGCATCTATTCTTGATAGTAACCCAGTTCAACTGCCGATAGTCAATACAGAATCAAAAATTCTTATATTTCTTCTTGGCAAAGAGCACCGGAGCGCCCCAAGGTGAAGTCCTCAGTCTAATGAAGCCCTTGTCCAATAATTCTTGCAATTGGACCTTGAGTTCCTCTAGTTTAGCTGGTGCTATCCTATGTGGAGTCATTGAAATAGGCGACGTACCGGGATGCAACTCAATGTTGAAGTCTACATCCCTATATAGAGGTAATCCCGGTAGTTTGTCCAAAAAAACATCCTCACACTCACATACAACCCGAGGTAGACCCAACTCCTGTCTCGCCTCGTCCTCTAGGGTAAGGCTTGCAAGCCAACCCATCAATTGTCCATGTCATCTTGATTCATACACGGCTTGGGGTAAAACATCATATTTTTCCACTTAAACTTGAAACATACACCATCAGGTGTGTAAGTAGTGACCCTCTTCCTATCATAATCAATGACGACCCGATGTGCCGTCAACCAATCTATCCCGAGGATCACATTAAACTCCAACATGTCTATGACCCTAAGGTCCACAGTGAGTAGAATCCTCGAGATCTCTAACTCACAACCCCGTCATATCTGGTCCACCCTCACCCTAGCTCCTAGGGGAGAACTCACATGCATTAGCTTTCCCAAGGTTTCAACCTCTAAGCCCAAGTCTTTCACACAAGATATAGCAATAAATGAATGTGATGCACCAGAATCAAATTACACTATAGCTCATAAGTGAGAGAGTAGGAATGTACCCTGTATCACCGACAGATCTACAGGCTCAGTCTGTGGCACCATGGCGTAGACACGCCCCTGGGTCCCTGAAGTCTTGGCCTGTGAGCCCTGGCCTCGGCCTCGGCCCATGCCCTGGCCCATCTGGTCTAATTGCGGAGTCCCCAAATGTGAAGTAGTAAGGGCCTGGGTGGCACCTTGGAACTGGTACTGGTTCCCCTAGCCCATGGTGGGGTAGGTAGGAATGTACTGTGTCTGTGGTTACCCCCCCCCCCCCCCGAGGTCTGGGACTGAGATGAGCCGTAGGCTTGGTATCCCTACCTCTAGGGATAATCTCGCTTCATGTGACCCGACTAGTAGCAATGGAAACAGGTTCTCTACCTCGCTTAATATATAGTCCGCTGATTTCTCCCGCCTTGGGAGGATTGACCCTGGCCTTGGCTTTGATAACCACGGCCCTGTCTGTGAGGATTAAAAGTTCTCTGTCTCTTTCCTAAGCTAGAAGAAAAGGATTGGACCTCCTTCTTCTTGTCCTTGGCACCCGACTCTCGGATGCTCCTTGCATCCTCAATCTCTCTCTCAATGGCCATAGCTGTGGTGACCATCGAGTCCAAGTCTTGCAAAAGAAGACCCACAATCTTGCCTCGGATGGATAACTTTAAACCATCCTTGAACTTTCTCACCTTGGCCACATCTATGGTCACATAATCATCGGCAAAACGTGTTAATTCTGTGAATTTAGCCATGTATTCAATCACCATCATGGTTCCTTGTTTCAAGTCCAAAAACTCCCGGGCCTTTGCATGCCTAGCAGCCGCCGGAAAGTACTTTCTCATGAAGAGTTCCTTGAACTTTACCCAAGTTATAGCCTCCAAGTTCTTAGAGTCCTTCACCCAATCCCACCACAATTGGAATTCCCCCTCTAGTTGAAATGTAGCTAGGGTTATCTTGGTGACGTCGGAGGTGATCTCCTTAGATCTCAATACCTTTTCGACTTGCCGAAATCAATGGTCAGCTACCATAGGATCCGCCCCTCCCATAAAGACCGGAGGATTGTGTACCTTGAACTTCTGGAGGTTACTTGAGCCTTCCTATGCTTCACTTGCACCAGTCTGTGCAATAGTAGCAGCTGTAGCACTGGCTTGAGCAATGGTAGTAGCCACCGCACCAATAGCCTCCACAAAGGCTTGTTGGTCAAAAGTCGGTGGTGGTTGGTTGTTCCGTCCACCCCGACGTCCCCTCCCTCTAATTGCCATCTACACACATGCCAGATAGCAGAGCATTTATCTAGTATCCCATGCTAGGGACCAAACTTGAAACATTGAAATTTTTCTCCTTGTTTCCCTAGTAGAGTCTATACCACCCACTAGTAAACATTTATACCTTGAACTATCCCATTCATTTCTTTTTCGACCCCTAAGNCTTGTTTCCCTAGTAGAGTCTATACCACCCACTAGTAAACATTTATACCTTGAACTATCCCGTTCATTTCTTTTTCGACCCCTAAGGTTATGTTTTCTAACCCTAGTGTCCCTTTCCATATAAATTTTACCATGTATATCATTCACATAATCACATAGCACGTAATCATGTAACACAATGCAAGCACATAAGATGAAGTGTACAATCCATGCAATGGTCTAAACCCAATGCCCATCAAGCCATAGGTATTTCGTATACCTATGCTCTTATACCAAGCTCTGGCGGCCCTAAAACCGAGGGTCCCGTTGACCATCTGTCAACCCGTGAAAATATCCGTGAATGTCGCATGGCTCGACATCACGTCCATCACATCCCTGTAATTGGGATCATAACTTACACATAAAACCCGTGTTCCTTTAATCATTTAATTCAACAGAAGTCCGATAAGCCTCAATATACCTCATTTAATATCCATTTGTATCACTGGAACTAAAGAAGACAAAGTTCAAAAGGTTAGCAAAATAATTTAAAAATCTCATATTTTAGGAGACAGTACCGGTATAGTTTGCCTTCTGGACAGACAGTACCGGTACACTTTTCCTTTTGAGCAGACTTTACCGGTACGTAGTACCGATACACTTTGTCTAGTTTTGCCCAATTCACCTAGTGTCGATTTTAACCCATTCCAAAACCTACATTTTTCATCCAAAACATACTAAATCATGTTTTTCACATATAATCTAATATATATAACATCTAATACAACTCATTCCATACATTTACATGCTAAATGGGTTTTAAACAAAAGTTTTTACAAAAACTTGTTTCCAAAAGCCACGATCCGGCTTTTCTTCATCGTTGATGCCCCGAATGAGTGTCATCCATCGGAGTATAGTCCGCACCTGAAATATTTTCCCATATAAGGTGAGCTAATGCCCAGTAGAATATTTCCTACAGAGACTACTCCCCAATCTAAGTGCATATGCAATGTTAATATACAACATTTTCCAACAACAATCATTCCAACCAATATTTATGCAAATTAATGTTGGAATCAACATGTCATGCCATGATATGAGATGAGACCCACTCATGAAATTTAACCCCGAGCCTTCACCGACTCCCACTACACAATGCAATGCGCATGTGTAATGCATCCAATGATTGTTTAAAATAAAAGTGATGCATTTGTAAAACCAAATCATTGTGGATGTTACCCTTTAAATGGATAATTTTATAAAACAAACTCTTGTGTCTTTGTTGGGTAATGGATTTTGGAATCTCACTGCCAGCTCCGTACACCTTTCTACACTTTTTGGACTTGTACCAATGGAGTGTATGAACCAGTAGCCGGGCCTTGCACCCGAGGACGTGTCTAGCCCTTCTTGCTATACCCGACACAAGTTTTATTTTTATGCATCCGTGGAACTCTGTTGAACTGAGGTCAAACGATACCGAGCCCACTTGTCATCCATCAAGGATGGTGTTTGACCCAAACCATGCACTCACACCCATGAAATGCGATTTGTTTTTCATGCATAATGCAATGCAATGGACCATTACACTATCAACATCATGCTCAATATAATGAATGTCAATGAGCAATTTAAACCACATGTCTACATGTTCCGTGGAAACTCATATCATAGTCATATAAATTCTATAAATCATCTCAATGTCTATAAATCATCACAATGTCTATAAATTCTATAAATCATCACAATGGCTGAAGAGAATGGCCAAGAAATCAGATTTTCCCTCACTTTTATACGCTCATTTACTTGGCTCACATTGTGCCACACAGCCTCTTTTTTTCGGGTCTGTTTTTATCCTGAAACGATTTAATTTTGACCCAGTTCAAGTTCAATATATTTTTATTTTAACTTGTCTTAAATTATTTTCTAAATTTTAAAATTTTATCAAAAATCTCGTTTTTGGGTCACCCGAGACTCGACCGCCTCGTAAAATATAAAAAATTTAACTATCTCGGAATTCGATGAAATTTGACGTGGTAACTAGATTTCACGAGACGAATCTAACGGTAAGGTCCATTTCATCATCTGAGATCTAGAAAAACTCAGGATTTCTACCCGTATTGTAGCAGCAAAATTACCGTTTTACCCTTGTTTACAAAAGTTTAAATTTACTGGGTTTTACAAGAAAAATGAAAGATAAATTCGAATGGTAACAACCAAAAATAAAAAGATCTTTGAAAATGGAAGAATTTTGATTTTCTAATTCTAAGAAAAACATATAAAGGAAAGGACCAGATAATCATCGGTGTTCATCGCACCCATGAACATGAATTCACACTCCAAATCTATGACTCATCTAAGGTCGTATTCAAACTCCTTTAGATGAAATATATTCAACTAAAACCTTTTACTTACAAAAATAATGATTTTAATGATGAAAGAAATCGTATCCTATCGATTGCAAGGACTCCAATAATTATCCATACCAATATCAATTGTCTGTGGGTAATAAATGATGTTTACAAATCCATTAGGTTTTCAAAAGCACTTTTTAATGATTCAATTACATACATTGTATAAAACCCTAGTTTGGAGTGACAACCCTAATTCATGGGTTGAGAATCTCTCCTCCAATTATTCAAAAAAGAAGTTTACTAACTCATGCTAAAATATAAAGAATATAAAATTGAAGAATTCATAATTAATTCAATATAACAAGAATTCAAATTTCAAGAGAAAGTAAAATTGAATAACAAAAATACCTTGTGTTGAAATAAAATGAATAATTCAATTGCAATCTTCCAAAGAACTTACACTAACCTAAATTGATGAACGAAACCTGTAATAGAATGAATAAGACACAGAAAAACTAAATTTATGGTTTCTAGGTCCAAAGCCTAAAGCCTAAAGCTCGAGAAAATTGTAGAAGAAGTTATTGAAGAAGTTCTCTAAAAAATCTCCCTTTTCTTTCTCTTAGAGAACGTATATGGAAAAACCTTCATTCTCCCAATCCTCTAATCATTATTTTCCTAAAATATCTCTTCTTCCTATTGTTTGAAATCTCCTAAAAATATGGTAAATCGGACTTAATTTGGAGAGTCCTTGTCGAATTCTACAGCTCACCTACTGGTAAAACATTTAAAACCTACTAGTAAAAGTTTTTTGTAGCATGACCTATCTATAGCACGTGAATAACCTACTGGTAGGAATCCATTCGGCCATTCATGTAGCCTATTCTACTGGTTCAATAGGAATACCTACTGGTAGAACAACCTTTTGTCATTTTAGAGAGCTCAGTTATCAATAAAACTTGAATAACTATCGCTAGAACCCTTTCCTGGCACAAACCTACTGGTAAAACCCTTGAATTGTTGCTCTAAGGCTTTTGGTTCTATTTCCAACATATCCAACTCTTACGGAACTGCTTTCGGCTCCATTCCCAACTTATCCAACTCTTAGAAAACCTCCAACTCAATGCTCAAGACCTTCCTTTACACTTAGACTACCTATAAACACAAATTAAATGCATAAATCACATTCTAAGTTAGGTAAAGCAAGTTAGTCCACTAGCAAACCTAAAGTGAGCATAATTGAGTATAAAATAATGCAATAATGTGCACTCAACACTAACCTCGCCTTATACTTATCTATTGTTCCATCATATTTGAGCTTTCTCTTTACCACCCATTTGCAACCTATAGTTTTACAACCAGGAGGTAGATCTATCAATCTCCATGTTTTGTTTGTCATGAGCAAATCATATTCATCATTTATAGCTTCTGTTCACAAGTCTAAATCAAGAGATGCTAAGGCTTCTTGTAAGTTGGTTGGATCCCCTTCAACATTATAAACAAGGTAATCTGGATCAAAATCTTTTTCTATTCTACACAGGTTCTGATTTGTTTTGTTCTATATTATTAATTAATGGTGAGTTAGGAATATCACTAGACTTTGATATATTATCATCACCCCGACTATTTTTATATTTAAAAGAAAATTTATCTTCATGGAATATAGCATCTAGTGATTCAATTACCACATTATTTTCTAGGTCTAAAAATATGTATGATTTGCTAGTTAGTGCATACCCAATGAATACACATTTAGTGGCTCTTATTGCTAATTTAGGAATTTAGGATTAGTTATCCTAACATAAGCTAAGAAACCACAAACTTTAATGTAATCCAAGTTAGGCTTCATTTTCCTCCATATTTCATAAGGAGTAGCTAGAGTCTGTTTACGAGGAACTCTATGCATAACATAATTTCCAATTAAAACTACTTCACCCCACAAATTTTTAGTTGCACTAGAATTAGCTAACATTGCATTAGTTAATCAAAGTTCTATTTTTACGTTCAGCTGCACCATTAGATTGAGGAGAGTATGGTGGTGTAGTTTCATGAAGTATTCCTAAAGAATGAATATGAGTAATTAGTCAAAGTGATTCATACTCTCTACCTCTATCACTTCTAAACTTTTTAATTTTTCTGTCAAAACGATTTTCTACTTCTTTAATAAAAATAGTGAGCTTTTCAAAAGCATCACTTTTTATTTTTCATAAAATAAACATAAGTGTATTTTGAAAAGTCATCAATAAAAATTATAAAATATCTTTTACCACCATGAGTCAAAATCCCTTTAAATTCACATATGTCTGTATGTATCAACTTTAATAATTTAGGATTTCTTTCTACTTTGAGATGAGACTATTTTATTATTTTTGTCATGCTACAATATTCACATTTTTCAAAATCATTACGTAATTTAGGCAATAAACCTCATGGCTTATATTTTTCGGATATTTGCTATCAATGTGACAAAGACGAGCATGCCAAACATTCACACAAGAAACAATATAAACAAAAATAGTAGCTTCATTCATTTCAACATTTAGCTTAAACATATCTTCACAAGCATAACCTTTATCAACAAATGAACCATTNTAAGCATAACCTTTACCAACAAATGACCCATTCTTGGTCAATACAAACTTATTAGATCCTATGGTTTTCTTGAAACCAGCCTTATTTAAAAGATAACAAGAAACTAAATTCTATCTGATTTCAAGAGTGTGAAGAACATCTCTTAGGGTCAAAACTTTGCCAGAGATAAATTTGAGTTGGACCTCTCCCATACCCAAAGCTCTCATAGTATGTGAATCACCAAGTAACACTTTTTTTATCATTTTCAACGAGANTCAGAGATAAATTTGAGTTGGACCTTTCCCATACCCAAAGCTTTCATAGTATGTGAATCACCAAGTAACACTTTTTTTATCATTTTCAACAAGAAAGTAAGTCTTGAACCAATATTTATCATTACAGACATGCCTAGAAGCTCTAGAGTTTACCCACCACCCTTCACTATTTTCAATAAAATTAACCTCAATAATCATTGCCACTAGTGTTTCCTCAATCACATTAACTTGAGGAGCATGGCCAAGTTTTTTAAAACCACAATTTTTAGCATAATGCCCAGATTTTCCACACACAAAACAAGCACCAATATTGGACTAGTTATTTCTATAATGTTGTAGTTGTTTAGAAGGGGGTCATTGGTTCCATTTCTTTTGAAAATGGTTCTTGTTCATATTTCTATTGAATTTTTCTTATGTTATTACCTCTAGGCTTCAAAAAGGCATTGTTTCTAGCATTCTGACCCTTAGAGACATTATCATCAAAGGTAAAAAAAAATGTACTTTTTTGTTTCCACTACCATTGAGTTTACCATTATTTTCGTTGCTCTTGTCTTTCTTTTTGGCCTCCTCCACAATTCAAAGCCAAGCCATTAGTTTCACCATGCTTAATTCTGATTGCTTGTGCTGAAAACGTTTTTGGAACTCCTTCCATGAACTTGGTAGTTTACCAATAACTGCTGCAACTTGCATTTGTTCATCCACTTTAATTCCCTTGGACACAATCTCATGAAAAATCATACGTAGCTCATGTGTTTGAGCAATTAAATATTTGTTTTCTACCATCTAGAATTTGCAATAGCGACCACAAGCATATTTTTTTTGTCCCAGCTTTTTTTGTGTTGTACTTCACTTCCAATACTTTCCAAATCTTCTTGGCAGAAGAGTACGAATTGGAATAGTAATCTTATAGTTCATCAGAAAGACAATTGAAAAATAATTGTGACAATTATCTTCATCAACCTCCCATTTCTCTAAATTCTTTTCATGCTTTGCTAGATCTTTTGCACTCATACCTTCCTTGTTCACCTTCTTTGGATTTTTCAAAGTGAGAATCCATGAGACCTTCATCAATTTGAGATAAACAAAACTTTTTTTGCCCACCTTTTGAAGAACTATTCACTGAATTGAAATGGTTTGTAAAGTTCATTTGATCCAGTAGCTGAAATAATGGAAGTGGTTGTCACAAATTTTTTCCATTGGGTAAAGAATCATCTTAAATTGTTGGAAAAAATAATCCAAAAGATAAAGTGAATGGCAGGATGAGGCACGGACTAGGTCGCTTTCTTAAGATGATTCACGCTGCTTTCTGGAAGAAACACAATATAGAAGGTAGCAGCAACTCTCATCTCCAGGATACAACAACCTAGCCTAATTGACTGTGGTTTCACTCAAATCTGCATAATCGAATAAAGAAGAAGCTTCACAAAACACCTTTCTATATTGCCCAAAAAAATAAAACAGTAGTGAAGAATATAGAAGTGTATCTTTCTATTTTGAAATATCTACATATATAGAGGAAAAAATATGAATGTCTAAATATATGCGGACTAGGTTGTTCAGTATGTTTCATTAATTTTAGAAATTCGTATCTCCTCCACTAGTCTCACCCCTATGCATGTGAGAGTCTTAAAGTCTCACTTAACTTAATAGCTAGATAGTTCTAGCATGTGTGTGTGTGTATATATATATATATATCTATATATATATATATA
>CAUOFW020001436.1:422221-447436 GCA_963454935.2 Ilex paraguariensis
TCATACCTTCCTTGTTCACCTTCTTTGGATTTTTCAAAGTGAGAATCCATGAGACCTTCATCAATTTGAGATAAACAAAACTTTTTTTGCCCACCTTTTGAAGAACTATTCACTGAATTGAAATGGTTTGTAAAGATCATTTGATCCAGTAGCTGAAATAATGGAAGTGGTTGTCACAAATTTTTTCCATTGGGTAAAGAATCATCTTAAATTGTTGGAAAAAATAATCCAAAAGATAAAGTGAATGGCAGGATGAGGCACGGACTAGGTCGCTTTCTTAAGATGATTCACGCTGCTTTCTGGAAGAAACACAATATAGAAGGTAGCAGCAACTCTCATCTCCAGGATACAACAACCTAGCCTAATTGAATGTGGTTTCACTCAAATCTGCATAATCGAATAAAGAAGAAGCTTCACAAAACACCTTTCTATATTGCCCAAAAAAATAAAACAGTAGTGAAGAATATAGAAGTGTATCTTTCTATTTTGAAATATCTACATATATAGAGGAAAAAATATGAATGTCTAAATATATGCGGACTAGGTTGTTCAGTATGTTTCATTAATTTTAGAAATTCGTATCTCCTCCACTAGTCTCACCCCTATGCATGTGAGAGTCTTAAAGTCTCACTTAACTTAATAGCTAGATAGTTCTAGCATGTGTGTGTGTGTATATATATATATATATCTATATATATATATATATATATATATATATATATATATATATNAGTTCTAGCATGTGTGTGTGTATATATATATATATATATATATATATATAGTATCTTAAGATACATGATATATATATTATAATATGTTTTGATTCAAGGAAAAATGATACTTACTTATCTTTTTCCATTGTATCGTACGATACTTGATACGTA
The DNA here is from genome assembly GCA_963454935.2 of Ilex paraguariensis. Classification (NCBI taxonomy): domain Eukaryota; kingdom Viridiplantae; phylum Streptophyta; class Magnoliopsida; order Aquifoliales; family Aquifoliaceae; genus Ilex; species Ilex paraguariensis. The sequence continues at coordinate 423,106 of CAUOFW020001436.1, forward strand.
TCTTACAATATGTTTGGATATTGTGAAAAGACAAAACAAGATCAATATGTAATTTTAATTTTATTTTTTTTTTACTTTTTTGTACTCTAAACAATGAAGTGATATTGTTTCCTATAAGTTATTTTATTCTTTTTTAGTTTGATCTCAAACATACAAAGACGCCCGATAATCTTCTTTTGTGAACCTATCTGCTTTTACTACTTATTTTCTTCTACTCCTTCTTCAAAGAAACAAAATCACAGCTATATTTCGATCCCTGCAGTGAAGATGAAGGGTTGTCTCTTTCAATCTCTATCGCAAACACGCATCACACGAGATGATGAGTGAGATGAAATGGTATTTATATTATTTTGGGCAATATATATTTTTATATTTGTTAATAAATATTTACTGATATATTTGAAAAACTAAATATATCCTACAATATGCGATACATAATTTTTGAAATGCAATATATATTACAATATACGTTTGCACAAAGTGATTGCCCTTAGGAGCAAACCCATAACCTTAAGGACATTGGGCTAGATTTTAATCACTGAAACATTGTCCTTGTGTTGACAAACCATTGTCCTTGTGTTGAAAAACCATATATACAATTACATAAACACCACCAACTCTTATAGCTCAACATCGTAAACATCAAAACATGAGAAACGAGCATATCAACGAATTGCAACCACATGAAGCAACTATGAAGAATATAACTCACTCGAGAGGCAACGACTTCGTCAAGAATAGAGTGAATCCCATTTTTAGGTGATTGTAGAAGGACTAAATATTTCAAGACAACCTTTGAGAGAAATGACAGAACTTCTCGCTTGATGTTGGTTTTCACTACTCCAGGATCTGCATCACTACATTATGGGCAAAAGAAAAGCAAAGTGATCAAAAGAAAATAATTGTTATAAACACAATTGATTTTCAAAAAAAATTAGAAAACACGTGAGAATGACAATATAGAGCTACTATGATAAATACCTAATTTATAGAGATTGTAGACGACAAAAGATATCCACAAATAGTTGAGATAACAAAAAATGAAGAAAAACCTTGATGTTTATTATGAATTCAACTTTTCCCATTGCAAACTAAGAGTCCTCTCAAGATATAAATTCTGTCAAAGCAAAACTCCGCAGGTAACCTTTCCATTTATATTGTTCATTGTAAAAATTGGTCAAGAGGACATCCTGAATCTTTTAGAATAATAGGTTCAAGCACATTATGAAATGCCCCTAAAATCCAGTGTGCCCTTTATTAACTGTTGATAACCCATCAACCCGTGAAAATACCCGTGATTGTCGCATGATCCGACACCACGTCAATAGTCTTCCAATTGTCGGGATTATAACTTACACATGAAATCCGTGTACTTTTTATCATTTAATTTAACCATGGACCAATGTACCCCATTTCATTCTCCATTATGGTCCATTTGCATTATATGGACTAAAGGATACCTAGCCCAAATGCCAGGGAAAAGGATGTTTAAAAAAAATTTAAAGTTTAGGAAAGCGTATCGAAACTGCGTACCCGTACGGTTTGCCTTTTGGAAAATGCGTACCGGTACGGTTTTCTTTCTAGACCAGACTGAACCGATACACTATACCGGTACACTTTGCCCAGTTTTGCCTTTTTCACCTGTTTTCTATTTCCAATCCATTTCAAACCATCTCATTTTCATCCAAAAGATGCATGATGGAGTTTTTCACATAAACCTTCATTTTTACAAGTCATTACAATTAATTTACATGTATTTACAATGCCAAAACGATGTTTTAACAAAAGTTTACAAAAAACTAAGGTTAAAGGCCACAAGTCGGCCCCTCTTCACCCTTGAGGCTCCTAATGAGGACCATCTGCCAGAGTGTATCCCGCACCTAAAATATTTTCCCGTATAAGGTGAGCCAACGCCCAGTAGAATATTTCCTACACAGGCTACTTCTCTCCTAGATGCATATGAAATGTGTATACATACAACAATACACAACCAATATCCATTCCAATGCAAGAGTATGTAATTCATGTTAGAATCTATCGTGTCATGTCATGAAATGAAATGAGACTCACTCGTACACTTTACCTCGAGCCTTCATCGGCTCCCACCACACAATGTAATGCACGTGTAAAACCTTTATCATTGATGGAATAAATCCAATGATCGTTTTTGAAATACTATCCATGTGTTTAAAAAACCAATTCATTTTTTTGGATATTTCCCATCAAATGAATGTTTGTTATTACACATTCATGTGTCTTTGTTGGGTATTGGATTCCGGAATCAGACCAACTAGCTCTGTACGCCATTACACTTTTTTAGAATTTCACCTCAGGGAAGTGTATGAACCAAGTAGTTGGGTCTTGCACCCGAGGAAAAGTCTAGCCCTTCTTGCTAGACCCGACACAAGTTTTTCTCATACAACATGTGATTCCATCGGATCTTCGATCCAACATCTCTGAGTCCACATATCAATCACCAAGAGTGGTGTTTGATGAAATCATGCATGCACACTCACACTCATGCCTAAGCCCATGAATGTGATGCCAACCTCAGGCCCAAATGCAATGATATCAAATGAGCAATTCAACCACATCTGTCATGGCAATCTACATCAATTGCATATAATTACCAAATATCAACATGGTGCTAATATATTAACAACATATACCATCAATCAACAATTCATAAGCTTGTTATACATAATCCATGCTATAACACCTTAATTTTCACTTAGGCATTCTTGGCAAAATACCATTAAGGCACAATTTATGTTACCGCACAAGATTTTTCCACATCATTGAGAAGGCATAATATTAAACATATAGCATGCCCATAAAAATCACTTTTCCATGGAATTACCAACCAAGTAATTACCAAATCTCAAATTCAAGTTAGGAAATCTATTCTAAACTATTTCAATACTCCTTTTTCATACCCATTTCATTTATTTTCACATGCATAGGTGAGTGACATATATATTTCTATAACCTACACATTTCATATAACACTCTAGGTAGGAAATGAACCAAAGTAGGGAGGACCCTACCTCTTGAAGGGTAAAACGAAGGGAGAAATCTCAAGAACAATTCCCAAGCCCCAAACCTTTGATTTTTCCAAAATATGTTCTTTGATATTTGGATGAAATTCTTTGTTCTTGGTACGTACGCGTAGTCCTCATTGCGTAGACTAACTTTGATTCTTGGTTAAAGCTATTCCGACTGACGGAACTTCAGAAATCGGAGAAGAAAGCTTGAAAAAATGATTTTTCTCTCCTCTCTCTCCTCTCTTCCAACGTGTGGTGTGCCGAACAAGGGGTAAGAAATATCTAATCTGAACTCAGATATTTCGCCCTACTTATACTTTTTTAATTACACGGTCCACATTGCCCCGCACGTTTATCACTTTTGGATCCGTTTTTAACCCAAAACGTCTTAATTAAATTTCGATTTCAGTTCAAATAAATTTTATTTAAAATTTTATCTAATTATAAGAAAATTTTATAATTTTTATTTTTGGGGATGTTTGAAAGGTCATTTGTCACCTAATTGTCTCGTAAAACGTGCAAAAATGACTATTTCAAATTTTGATGAAAATTGACAGGACAGCTCGATTTCGCAATACGAATCCAACGGTGAGTTCTGTTGCATCATATGAGCTCTAGAAAAATATGAATTTTAAACCCATATTATAGTGACAAATTACCATTTTGCCTTTTTTTTTAGAAAAAGTTCAAATTTTTTTTGGGTTTTACATTCTTCCCCCCCTTAAAAGAATTTTGTCCCTGAAATTCACACACACATGCACATTTAACCACATGCATATACAACAGTCATATAATACTAAATGACTATAATAATGTACCTCTATCCTTGAATAAGAAAGGATAACTGGTACGGATAGTGTCCTCACACTCCCATGTCGCCTCCTCCACTCCTCGGTGTTGTCACAACCATTTCACTAGCCTCACAGTCTTGCCTCGCAAAACTTGATCCTGGTTATCCATGATGCATACCGGTCCCTCCTCAAAGGTCTCATCTACATCAACAACCAGCTCGCCCCAATCCACCACATGAGTCAGATCTGGGGTGTATTTCCGAAGCATGGAGACATGGAATATCGTATGAACACCCGATAGATTTGGCGGTAACGACAACTGGTAAGCCACTACACCCACCCTCTCAAGTAATTTGAAGGGCCCGATATACCTCAGCGACATCTTTCCCTATTTGCCAAACCTGACCACTCCTCTTTTAGGCATCATCTTCAAGAAGACATGATCTCCCACCTCAAACTCTAGAGGTCGTCGTCATCTGTCGGTGTAACGCCCCAAATACCCCCTCGGACGGCATTACATTCTAAAACCTTTCACAATCATGAGAGCACTAAATAAATCCATAAATAAGAAATTTTTATCCATCAACCATTGATATTTTAACAAAATTCGGGTAGAGTCTCCTTTGTACGGGGAGCTCTACCACAAAATCCAACCTGTGCAATTCTACTATAATGACCACACCGGGTCCAATTAACTACTATATAATCAATCCATCAAATTTACATGTTAACCCAAAAAAATATGCCCACAATGGCATGTACATTCCCAAAGAATTAAACTATGATAAGCAGCGGAATTTCAAAAGATAACTAGACTTTACAATCTTTCAAAAAAAAATAGCCTAGTCTAGAACAAAATAGAAGGGCCGCTCTAGGCGTCCACCTCGGGATCTACGCTCCCGTCGATCGGAGTCTCCCAAAGAACGGGCTCCTCGACTCCTGGCTCCTCCTCAAGGATATAGTCTGAAAAATGTTAACAGTAGGGGATGAGCACTAGGCTCTGTAGCAAAATCTTCCCAACTCCAACAAGGTTTATAAAATACAAAACGGGTCGGTCACATTTCATAAATAACATATATGAATTTGAAGTAAAACGGGACATTTTAAATAGATCTCAAGTTTAAGCCATACAGTAGTTAAGGAGAGAAATAAATTAAGTTTAACCATAGCAAACCATTTCCAACATTAAGTCAATTAGGAGGGGCTCCCTCCGATGCATCGTCCCATACCAATGCACCGGCCAAGCCATTCCAGCCAATCATCACATTTATGTTGGTTCATCCCCGTACCATGTATGTTGATTGTTTCTCATGAATCTACCCAACGATTATACCTAGTCCACCCATTTATAATCACAATCACAAGTACTTAGGGAAGGGGCGTCTACCATCCCAATGGCAGTGACGAGTCCCTCCCCAGGAATGGTATACCAACCCTAGTTCGAACTCCAGGCGTACGATAGTGGTCGCATTACCAAATGACAACTCACTACAAGTGCAAGAAACCATCTCCCCCCCCACTGGGTTCAACTGACATTTACACTCTACGGCATATCTCGTAGGTAATCCAAGTCCCTCCCAACCACCATACAATGAGTAAACCAACATATTCTCAATCAATTCACATTTTACCAATTAATCGCAAAATACCCAAATTTCACAAGTAAAGCGTCATAGCAAGATGGAATTAAAATGAGCAAAAGATCAATATAAAGATCATTTTCGTTGAACAATATCGAACACTAAATTTATAAAGTGAGAACCAAGGCAATATATGGAGAAAACTCAATTTTTCTTAAAACCAAGTTTGGAAGATGAAAAAGAGAAATTTAATGGTTACCAAACCATCCCATTATTCAAACATAGCATTTATTACAAGGAGAATTAAGAATCATACAAATCATATCAAATAAATATGGATGGGAGTGGAACACATATGTATATACATAAACCCTAGCCTCAATGTAAGAAATTAGGAAGAAATCCCCTACCTCTTGGTTGTAGCTTCAATCTAAGACCCAAGATTCAAAATCTTCCTATTCTCCTTCCTTTTCCTCTTAATTTCGTCCTCCTAGGGTTTCTAGAGATTTGGGTGTGAGTGGTTGAGGAATAGAAGCAAAAGAAATGGGTGGAGAAGAGAAAACTTGAGAAATTCGGTTTTGATCTTTATGAGGTGGGAATCTCTCTTGACCTTGGTGTTTTTCTCTCCCTTTTCTCTTCTCTTAGGGCTCTAAGGTATTTAGAGTGGAAGGGAAATGAAGAATGGGAGAAATAGGGCTTGGAATGGGTGTTTTAAAACCCAAAAATCCCGACTTTTACTGTTCATCGTCTGTTTTGGGGGTTTTCCAGACTTACTGTTTTCCTTATTTTTGATCATGATAAACTTTGAATCTGAAAAAGTGCAAAACATGGAAGTTGTAGATCTAGATGTCTTCTGCATTGTGTCAAAATTGCAGCTCAATCGGACCATTGTAGCAAGAGTTATGACGATTCTACGACAACTGGTCCGGAGTAGGCAATGTACCCGGAGCAGCGCCCCAGCGCCCATTTGGGCGCCCCTTTTCACTTCCAATCCTTCCAACTTTAATCCTAACTTATCCTACATACTTTTCTACATCGACCTAATTAGTTCAAGTTCTTTTATGATTTATTTTGTACATTTTCATACCGAAACTAATCTTTTAACTACTCTTTCCTTGAGTTATACTATTTTATCATTTCAAATGAAATAATTACTGAACACCTATGTCTTTTATTTTATTTTATATTTTTTTTAACGCATGTGGGGTATTACAGTCGGCGTAGCTCTTTTGTCAGCTCTAAGCCGTGAGAAGACACTTCCGTATCAAGTCCACCTTCTCCGAGGTGTCTCTAACCAACTCCAGACCTGTAGAGGTTCTCTCTCCTACCTTGGTCCAACAAACTGGAGAACAACAAGGCCTCATATTTAGTGCCTCATAGGGTGCCATCTGTATGCTTGTCTAGTAACTGTTGTTGTAGGTGAACTCCACTAAAGGTAGATGATCTTTCGAGCTACCCTTGAGATTTAGGGCGCATGCTCGTAGCATGTCCTCTAATGTCTGGATGGTCCTCTCAAACTGACCGTCCGTCTGGGGATGAAAAGTAGTGCTCATCATCAACAGTGTCCCCATAGCTCACTGGAAACTCTCCCCAAAATGAGTCATAAACTTGGAATCCCGATTTGATACTATAGATACAGGCACCCCATGTAACCGGACAATCTTCTTTATATACAATCTGCAGAATTCCTCCAGTGTGAAGGTCATCCGAGCGCCAAGAAGTGTGCCGACTTAGTAAGTCGGTCCACTATCACCCACACCGCATCATGCCCCCGTGATGTCCGTGGCAAGTGAGTCACAAAATCTATCGTGACATACTCCCACTTCCACTCGGCTATCTCCAAAGGCTGGAGTAACCCTGCTGGTCTCTGGTGTTTAGCTTTCACCTGCTAACACGTGAGATATCGGCTAACAAAATTCCTAACTTCTTTCTTCATCCGCTTCAATAATACTGGCGATGGAGATCATGATACATCTTCGAGCCACCTGGATGCACAGTAAATCAGGAGCAATGGAATTCCCTAAGGATCTCCTCTCTGAGCTTCACAGACTTGGGAACCACAATCCTTCCCCTAAATTGAAGACTACCATCCTAGTGAATGGCCCAACCCTCGTCACCCGTACCTGCCTGTACCTGGTCCCTGACAGATGATAACTCTGTATCCAGACTCTGGGACTCAATCACCCTACTCAGTAGGGAAGGTGTAGCCACTAAACTCCCTAAAGTTCCCTAAGCCTGCCCCATGTAACGTAGCCCAAACTATCCCACAGTCTCGAGCATCTACCACTCCCAAGAAGCCACACTAGCCAAGACTCCCTGTGACTTCTTGCTGAGTGCATCAGCCACCACATTTGCCTTACCGGGATGATAATACAAAGTGAAGTCGTAGTCCTCCAGAAACTCCATCCACCTGCATTATCTCATGTTAAGGTCCTGTTGTGTAAAGATGTACTTCAGGCTCTTGTGATTTGAAAATATCTCAAATTGCTCACCATACAGATAGTGGGGCCAAGCCTTCAAAGCAAAAGACAATGGCTGCCAACACCATGTCGTCTGTGGGGTAATTATGCTCATGGTTCTTTAACTACCGAGAACTATAATCCATCACCCTTCTAGACTGCATCAAAACACAACCAAGTTCGTTCTTGGAGGAATCATAGTATACTGTATACCTCTATCCCCTTTTCGAGACTATCAAAATAGGAGTAGAAGTAAGTCTCCGCTTCAACTCCTGGAATGCTTTCTCACATGCATCATTCCACTCAAACTTGACCTCTTTTCGGGTCAACTTGGTCATAGGTGCAGCTAATTGGGAAAAGTCCTCAATGAACCTGTGGTAATACCCTGACAACTCCAAGAAACTGTGTATCTCAAAAACTGACTTCGGCTTCTCCCAATTCATAACTGCCTCAACCTTCTTTGGATCCATGGATACATCCGAGGCCAACACCACGTGCCCTAAGAATTTTACTTTTGTAAACTAAAATTCACACTTGTTGAACTTGGCGACCAACTGATGGTCACTCAAGGTCTGAAAAATAACCCTCAAGTAACCCTCATTCTCCTCCTCAGACTTGGAGTAGATCAAGATATCATCAACAAAAATCACGACGAACTGATCAAGGTAGGGTTGAAACACCCTATGCATGAGATCCATGAATATCGCTGGGGCATTCGTCAATTCAAAAGGCATGACTGTAAACTCAAAATGCCCATACTGCATCCAAAACGTCGTCTTAGGGATATTCGCCTCCCTAACTCTCAACTGATGGTAACCGGTGTGGAGATCTATCTTGGAGTAGACATGCGCCCCTCTCAGCTGATCAAACAAGTCATCAATCCTCGGCAAAGGGTACCTATTCTTGACAGTAACCCGATTCAACTATCGATAATCTATACACAATTGAAGGGTCTTGTCCTTCTTCTTGGAAAATAATATCGGAGCACCCCAAGGTGAAGTGCTTAGTTTAATAAAGCCCGTGACCAACAATTCTTGTAATTGGACCTTGAGTTCTTGCAACTCAGCTGACATCATCCTATGTGGAGTCATAGAAATGGGCGATATGCCCGGGTGCAACTCAATAGTGAAGTCTACATCCCTATGTGGAGGTAATCCCTGTAGTTCGTCCAAAAAAATATCCTCATACTCACATACAACCCGAGGTAGACCCAACTCTTGTCTCGACTCATCTTCTAGGGTAAGGCTTGCAAACCAACCCATCAACTGTCCACGCCAACGGGAATCATATATGGCTTGGGGTAAAACATCATGGTTTTCTCCTTGGAACTTGAAACAAACACCCTCCAATGTGTAGGTAGTGACCCTCTTTTGATCACAATCGATGACGACTAGATGTGCCGCCAACCAATCCATTCTGAGGATAACATCGAACTCCGACATGTCCATGACCCTAAGGTCCATAGTGAATAAAATTCTCGAGATCTCTAACTCACAACCCCGACATATCTAATCAAGTCTCACCCTAGCTCCTAGGGGAGAACTCACATGAAATGGCTCTTCCAAGGTCTCAACCTCTAAGCCCAAGTCTCTCACACAAGATGCAGTAATAAATGAATGCGATGCACCATAATCAACTAATACTCTAGCCCATAAGCTAGAGAGTAGAAATGTAACTTGTATCACCGACTCATCTATCAGCTCAGTCTGAGGTATCATAACATAGACACGCCCCTGGGTCCCTAAAGTACTGGCTTTTGAGCCCTGTCCTTGACCTCGACCCATGCCCTGGCCCATCTGGCTTGATTGTGGAGTCCCTGCTCGTGAAGTAATAGGGGCCTATGTAGCACCCTGGAACTAAAACTAGCTCCCCTAGCTCATGGTGGGGTAGGGAGGAATGTACTGTGTCTATGGTTGCCCCACAGAAGATTGGGACTAGGATGCTCCATAGATCTGAGATCTCTATCGTTGAGGACAATCCCGCCTCATATGTCCTGGTTGGTTGCAATGATAGCAAGTCTTTTGGCCTGCTTGGTACGAAGGCTTTTGATTTCTCCCACCTTGGAAGGATTGACCTTGGCCTTGGCCTTGATAGCCATGGCCCTATCCTTACTGTCCTCGAGGAGTTAAAGTCCTCTATCTCTTCCTCGCACTAGAAGAAGAGGATTGGTCCTCCTTCTTCTTGTCTTTAACACCCACTTCCTGGATGTTCCGTGCATCTTCTACCTCCCTCTCAATGGCCATAGCTGTCATGACCATCGAGTCTAAGTCTTGCAATAGGAGGCCCATAATTTTACTTCGAATAGACAACTTCAAGCCATCCTCGAACTTCCTCACATCTGTGGCCATATAATCATCGACTAAACTTGCTAATTCTGTGAACTTAGCCACGTATTCCATCACCGACATCATTCCTTGTCTCAAGTCTAAGAACTCCTGTGCCTTTGCATGTCTAGCAGTCGCCGAGAAATACTTCCCCATGAAGAGATCCTTGAATTCTTCCCAAGTCATTACCTTCAAGTTCTTGGAGTTCTTGGAGTCCTTGACCCAATCCCACCACAATTGGGATTCTCCCTCTAGCTGAAATGTTGCTAGGGTTATCTTGGTGGCTTCGGAGTTGATTTCCATAGCCCTTAAGATTTTGTCAACTTGCCGGAACCAATGGTCAGCTACCATCGGATTCGCCCCTTCCTTGAAGATCGGAGGCTGGTGTGCCTTGAATCTCTGGAGGTTAATAGAGCCTCCTTGACCTATATTTGCACCAGCTTGTGCAATGGTAGCAACTGTAGTACTCATATGTGCAATAGTAGTAGCCGCAACACTAATAGCCTCCACGAAGGCTTGTTGGTCAAAAATCAGTGGTGGTTGATTATTGTTCCGTCCACCCTGACCTAACATGTAGCACGTACCATATGTTTCACATAACACATAATTATGTAACAAAACGTAATCAAATAAGATGAAATGTACAATGCATGCAATGGTCTAGACCCATGCCCAACAAGCCCTAGGTAATTCGCATGCCTACGCTCTGATACCAAGCTGAAATGTCCCTAAAATCCGGTGTGCCCTTTATTAACCATTGATAACCCATCAATTCGCGAATATACCTATGATTGTCGCATGATCTAACACCACGTCAATAGTCTCCCAATTGCCGGGATTATAACTCACACTTGAAACTCATGTACTTTTTATCATTGAATCTAACTGTGGACCAATGTACCACATTTTATTCTCCATTACAGTCCATTTGCATTATAGGGACTAAAGGATACCTAGCCCAAAGGCCTAGGAAGAGGATTTTAAAAAAAATACAAAGTTTGGGAAAGTGTACCAATACTGCGTATCGGTACGGTTTGCCTTCTGAAAAATGCATGCCGGTATTGTGTACTGGTACGGCTTTTTGCTGGACCAGACTGTACCGGTACACTTTGCCCAGTTTTGCCTTTTTCACTCATTTTCTATTTCCAATCAATTTCAAACCATCTGATTTTCATCCAAAACATGCATGATGGAGTTTTTCACATAAACCCTCATTTTTACAAGTCATTACAATTAATTTACATGTATTTACAATGCCAAAATGAGGTTTTAACAAGAGTTTACAAAAAACTAAGGTTAAATACCACAAGTCGGGCCCCTCTTCACCCTTGAGTCTCCTAATGAGGACCAACTGTCAGAGTGTATCCCGCACCTGAAATATTTTCCCGTATAGGATGATCCAACGCCTAGTAGAATATTTTTTACAGAGGCTGCTTCCCTCCTAGATGCATATGAAATGTGTATGCATGCAACAATACACAACCAATATACATTCCAATGCAAGAATATGTAATTCATGTTGGAATCTATCCTACCATTCCATGAAATGAGATGAGACTCACTCATGCACTTTATCCCGAGCCCTCACCGACTCCCACCACACAATGTAATGCAGGTGTAAAACCTTTATCATTGATGGAATACATCCAATGATCATTTTTGAAATACTATTCATGTGTTTATAAAATCAATTCATTTTTTGGATATTTCCATCAAATGAATTCTTTTTATTACACGATCATGTGTCTTTGTTGGATATTGAATTCCAGAATCACACTAACTAGCTCCGTATGCCATTACACTTTTCCAAAATTTCACTTCAGGGAAGTGTATGAACTAAGTAGTCGAGTCTTGCACTTGAGGGAAAGTCTAGCCCTTCTTGTTATACCCGACACAAGTTTTTCTCATGCAATATGCGACTCCATTGGATCTTCGATCCAACATCTCCGAGTTCACATATCAATCACCAAGAGTGGTGTTTGATTAAATCATGCATGCATACCCACACTTATGCCTAAGCCCATGAATGTGATGCCAACCTTATGCCCAAAAAGCAATGATGCCAAATGAGCAATTCAACTATATATGTTATGGCAATCTATATCAATTGTATATAATTACCAAATATCAACATGGTGCTAATATATTAACAACATATAACATCAATCAACAATTCATAAGCTTGTTATACATAATCCATGCTATAACAACTTAATTTCCACTTAGACATTCTTTGTAAAATACCATCAAGACACAATTTATGTTACCGCACAAGATTTTCGACATCATTCACAAGGCATAATATTAAACATATAGCATGCCCATAAAAATCACTTTTCCATGGAATTACCAACCAAGTAATTGCCACATCTCAAATTCAAGTTAGGAAATCTATTCTAAACTATTTCAATACTCCTTTTTCATACCCATTTCATTTATTTCACATGCACCAGTGAGTGACATATATATTCCTATAACCTACACATTTCATATAATACTCTAGGTAAGAAATGAACCAAAGTAGGGAGGACCCTACCCCTTGAAGTGTAAAATGAAGGGAAAAACCTCAAGAACAGCTCCCCAAGCCCCAAACCTTTGATTTCTCCAAAATCTCTTCTTTGAAACTTTGGTGAAATTCTTCGTTCTTGGTACGTATGCGTAGCTCTTTTCGCGTAGACCAACTTTGATTCTTGGTTCAAGTGATTCCGACCGACGAAACTTCAAAAATCGGAGAAGAAACCTTGAAAAAATGATTTTTCTCTCTTCTCTCTCTTTTCTCTCTTCCAACGTGTGGTGTACCGAACAAGGGGTAAGAAAATATCTGATTTTTCAGATATTTCACGCTATTTATACTTTTTTAATTATGCGGTCCACATTGTCCCGCACACGTTTATTACTTTCGGGTCCATTTTTAACCCGAAACATCTTAATTAAACCCCATTTCAGTTCAAATAAATTTTATTTGAACTTTTATCTAATTATATAAAAATTTTATAATTTTTATTTTTGGAGACATTTGAAAGGTTATTTGTCCCCCAATTATCTCGTAAAACGTGTAAAAATGACTATTTCAGAATTCGACAAAAATTGAAAGGACAGCTCGATTTCGTGATACGAATCTAACGGTGAGGTCCATTACATCATTCGAGCTCTAGAAAAGTACAGATTTTAAAGCTCTATTATAGTGGCAAATTACCACTTTGCCCTTTTTCAGAAAAAGTTCAAATTTTTCCTAGGTTTTACACATTAAGGTCTAAAGCGCACGTTGTAAAACTCGGATAAATTTAAATTTTTATGAAAAATGACAAAATGGTAATTAGCCACTACATTAAGGGTTGAAAACCTAAATTTTTTTAGAACTCGGATGACAAAATAGACCTTATCGTTGGATTAGTCTTACAAAATCTAGTTACCTAGTCAATTTTTGTTGAATTCTTAAATATTCAAATGTTTTGCATTTTATGAGGCAATCAGGTGTTACATGATCTAAAAACGAGACGTGGAATTAAATTCAAAAATTAGAAAATAATTTAAAGTTAGTTTAAATAAAAATATTTTTAACTTGAACCAGGACGAAATTTAATTGTTTTGGGCTGAAACTAGACTTGGGAATGGAGGACTCATGGCGAAATGAGGGCTAAGCATCTAAGGGGTATACATAGGGGAGAAAATCAAATTTTTCCTCATACCCATCAGATTTTCCAAATTAGAGAGGAAGAATGGAAAAGGATAGGATTCTCCAACTTCTCTCTATGATCTATGGTTCTACATTGGTTGAAATTCTTCTGGCTAAGAACCAAAGTTCATCTACATGAAAAGGGCTACGCCTACGTACCAAAAATCAAAGGTTTTGACAAAGAACAAAAAATGGGATTTTGGAGGAAGTAAGGATTAGAGCTTGTTTCGGGTCTTGGGAGTTTTCTACCATTGTTTTACGCTTTAAGAGGTAGGGTTCCTTCCTAATTATATTTATTTCCAATCTAAGGTTGATATATGGAATGGTAGGGTGTTAGAGATATAATCTCATGTATAGCACTTACCTATGGTATTAAAATGTGGGAAATGGGTATTAAAAATGGATAAAATTAATTCTAGCATGACTTAAGTTTGTAGAAATTACTTGTTTGTGATTTCTTGAAATATATGATGAAATTGGGCATATTATGTGTTACATGATTTTATTGTCTTGAAGGTGTTTGATAAAATGCCTATGTTGATGCAACATGTTGGTTTTATTGAAAATGTTATGACATGCTTGGTATTAAGAATAGTTAAAATCAATTCTAACATGAATTGGGCATGTTTTGTTTTTACATTTATACCTTGAAGGTGTTTGATGAAATTTCTATGTGAATTAAGTGTGTTATTTGCATTGATTGTATTATAACATGCTTGGGAGTGTTGGTATATGCATATGATATATTGACATTGAAGTTATTTATGGTGGTTATATGCTTATGATGTAATTTACCATGAAAAAAGTTGTTGGGTATTGCATTGTTCATAATGTGCTCATGACATATTTAACATGGTTGAGAATTGCAATTGTACATTTACATTTCGTATGCACGGGTAACATCACATTTGTGGGCATTTGACATGAGTGTGCATGTGTGTGCATATTTTTGAATCAAACACTATTCTTGGTGGTTGAGACGTGGACTCGGGAAGGTTGGACCCAGGTCTGGCTGAGTTGCACGATTGCATGAAAAAATTGTGTCGGGTATAGCAAGAAGAGCTAGATACTCCATCAGGTGCAAGACCCAGTTATTGGTTTATACACTTTTAACGGTACAAGTCCAAAAAAGTGTAACAGTGTACGAAATCGGCAGTGATGTTCCAAAATCCAAATACCCAACAAAGACATATGGTTTATTTTAAAAAAAAAAGGTCATTGGATATGTAACATCAATGGCGGGGGTTGAAATGTCCAAATTCATACGCATGACATTGCATGTGTTGAGGGAGCTGGTAAAAGCCCTGATTGAGTTGCATGTGTGAATCTCATCTCATATCATGACATGGCATTGAGGATTCCATTGTTAAATTGTATATTCTTGAATTGAGTAATTGTTGGTTATGAATTCCATGTGAATATTTCATATGCATCTAGGTTGGGGAGTAGCTTCTTTAGGAGATACCCAATTGAACGTGACTCACCCTTTTATGGGGATAATGTTTCAGGTGCGGGACATGCGTCGGTGGACGGCTCTCATTTGGGCCTTCATTGATGAAGAAAAACCAAAATGTGGCTTTTAAACTATACTTTGTAAAAGTAAGATGTAAATTAGTTTTGGGGCATGTAATGTATGTAAAAGATTGTAATCAAACTCATATGGACTATGTTTAATGTAAAATTGCATGTTGTTACATAAGTATGGATAAATGGATCTGGTGTGATTAATGTTGTATGATTGCATAGTTTGTGTTTTGGGTAAAGGTCTCCGTACAAAGGAGACTCCGCCCGAATTTTGTTAAGTTATGGATTCTGATAAATTGAGCATAACGGCATGGTATCGATTGACACTGAATTCTGCAGGTTAATGGGTGATCAGCGGAGTATTTAAGGACACCCGGATTTTAGGGCGTCACACACATAATAGTAAACTATTGATTGTCTGGTCAAAACTAATAACGATTGTAATTTTTATTACCAAAACAACCATGCAGTGTTATTCATGCAAAAACCATTGTTTTTCTATTATTTGATATAATTTTTGGTTGATATTTATTAGAAATTTAAAAATCTTTCCAAATTTTAGATTAACATAATTTAAAACCTTTATTCGTCCATGTGTATAGTATTAAGGATAACAGTTGTTATTTACAATTGTATTCATTGTGATTGTTCCATCCATTTAGACTTATTTAGAATTTGAATTTTATGTTGCTTGATATTTTTACCCTTTTTCGATTTGTTTTCTCATTAACAAATAAAGAAAAAAAAGTTTTTTGACAAGTAGTTTGATCAATATTCAATTTGACTTTTCTGCCATGCCATATCGTNGTAAAAGTAAGATGTAAATTAGTTTTGGGGCATGTAATGTATGTAAAAGATTGTAATCAAACTCATATGGACTATGTTTAATGTAAAATTGCATGTTGTTACATAAGTATGGATAAATGGATCTGGTGTGATTAATGTTGTATGATTGCATAGTTTGTGTTTTGGGTAAAGGTCTCCGTACAAAGGAGACTCCGCCCGAATTTTGTTAAGTTATGGATTCTGATAAATTGAGCATAACGGCATGGTATCGATTGACACTGAATTCTGCAGGTTAATGGGTGATCAGCGGAGTATTTAAGGACACCCGGATTTTAGGGCGTCACACACATAATAGTAAACTATTGATTGTCTGGTCAAAACTAATAACGATTGTAATTTTTATTACCAAAACAACCATGCAGTGTTATTCATGCAAAAACCATTGTTTTTCTATTATTTGATATAATTTTTGGTTGATATTTATTAGAAATTTAAAAATCTTTCCAAATTTTAGATTAACATAATTTAAAACCTTTATTCGTCCATGTGTATAGTATTAAGGATAACAGTTGTTATTTACAATTGTATTCATTGTGATTGTTCCATCCATTTAGACTTATTTAGAATTTGAATTTTATGTTGCTTGATATTTTTACCCTTTTTCGATTTGTTTTCTCATTAACAAATAAAGAAAAAAAAGTTTTTTGACAAGTAGTTTGATCAATATTCAATTTGACTTTTCTGCCATGCCATATCGTCACAATTTAGACGTATTAACAACTAAAGCAACCATCTAAAAAATGGGAAACTAAGTTGATCATCATATAACTATAATAGAAACAATAATTCAACTTAGCTTCCCAAGGCAATCTGTAATACCCTAAATTTTTGAAATATATATAACTTAGTTTAGGTCAATTTGTGATATTATTTTTGAAAAAGGATGTTAGTGTAATTAATGAAGGAGGAATTGTAGGGTTATTGTGGGGTTTCTTTTATTTTGTATATCTAGGCAGTCAAAATAGGCCAAAACAAAAAAAAAAAGGAAAGGAGGATTCTGCTGCTAAGGAGAGAGCGAGAAAGAGAGACAGAGAGAGAGAAGGAAGGAAGGAAGAAAGAAAGAAGAAAGAAGAAGAAGAAGAAGAAGAAGAAGGGCTTTGGACTTATTAAAGGTATGAATTCATTAATTTTTGGTAGGTTTGTAAGTTATTCAATTACATAGTATTAAGGTTATCATAAATAGTGATAAGGAATACTTTTATGAACATATATATATATATGTTCATGGTGAAGAATAGTGATAAATGTATTAATGATTTTATTGGAAGTTGTTAATTTAAATGTTTTGAGACGTAATATAGATTTATTGTTTTGAGGCCTTTAAAGAATTTATTTAATGTATTACAAAGCAAAAAGAAAACAAAGGGAAAGAAGGAAGAAAAAATTGCACAACTTGCAATTTACAGTGGGTGAAGAAGATGGATTCCTTTTAATTACAAAAGCATACCATTTAGTTTTAAAGAGTTCTATTTTGACTCCTATACTTTTCTAAACTTAATTTTAACCAATTTTTGGTAAGTTGAAAGAATGAAATTTTAGAAAAGTAATGGCAGTCTGAAAAACATAAAAATTTGTCTTTAAGAAAATTATACTTTGATCCCAGAAGTTTTAAAAAATTATGATTTGACCCTAAAACTTTAGAAACTTTTTTCAAAAAGCCCAGAATACTTTCATACCCTATTATCTCATATTATAAAGGATATTTATATGTAAAAGATATATTAAGTATATATCAATGAGTAAGAAGTATAAAAATTAAATATAGTATCGCGAAACGACAAAGTTAGGAATGAGGATTATTGTTATATGCTAATTTGGATTAGGTGGTGATTGCATTGAGGTTGAGAAAGAGTGCTTTGAGTTGGATTTTAGAAATCAAGGTGAGTAATTTACTATTTCTTTTGGCAGGATTTTCTATATTAAATGTGTGTGGTGCATGAGTGTGGATTTTTCTTATATATGATATGTGTGTTGATGTTTGGAGTTGCATTTGAATGTTTTGAAATTGTAAACTGTCATACATGTGAATTTTGGAAAACTTGTGGGATAATTTTATATCATTACTTTGGTGATAAAAGATAAATTTTGTGTGCGTTGAGATTAAAACTACAGTTTTTGTGTGTGTAAAAATCATGTTTATAAGACAGGGACTAGGGTTACCAGGTCTAAGTGGTAACAAGCGACTGGGACTGGGGTTACCAGGTATAAGTGGTAACAAACGACTGGGACTGGGGTTACCAGGTCTAAGTGGTAACAAGCGACTGGGCTAGGTACCAGGCTATTGGTAACAAGATATGGGACCACTCATTAAGCTAGTGATGACAAGAGACTAGAACAGTTACCAGGCTAGTGCTAACAAGCATAATTTGAAAAATGTGTTTGAAATTGAATGTGTGTGAGTGTTTTGAGTTATAAATGTCTTTTCATTTATAAAATTTATTTGTAATCATAGGATTATTTTGTTTAAATGATTATGTGAGAGGGGTTGGAGTACAATTTGTTATACTTATGTATGTATCAAGTTTAATTTTGGTATATAAACTATGAAATTTATTTTCACACCTCATTAGAAGTGGTTGCTACTCACAGGCCTTTTTGCTCACCCAAACATTTATCATTTTTCAGGTGAGGATCAGGAGGAAGAGTAAGTCCTCGGATAGGTAAGGGATTAGAAGAATTGCAGATTTATTTTATCATAGGTCTTTAGGAATAAAGGTCTTTCGTTGTTTTGAGACAAATATTCAATTGTTTTGTGAACAATGTTGTTTATGCTTAGAGTAGTAAACCTTATAGTTTGATTATTATTTTACATGAGTTTAATAATAATGTCGGTGATGGTAGTTTATTTCTCTGGTATTCATTAGGTTGGTAGAATGGATCACTTTATTATTTTTCTTTTATTGTATTTTGCATTTATTATGCACAGGGATGGTTGGTTAAGGCCTTGGTGGCTGGTCCACCGCCACCTTATGTGATCCGGGGTGGGAGTGTGACAAAAGTGGTATCAGAGCTTAGGTTTATGGATTACCAGAGGATTAGGTTGAATCTTAAGAATTATTAAGGGTTTAATTGATTTGGTTTGAGAGATATGGAATGATGATACTAGTGCATAGTATTATTGTTTTGGTGACTAAGACAATTTAGTTTGTTTTGTATTTTGTAGAAAGTATAGATGGCTGCAAGAAAGAAAGGTAATGGTGTTGCAAATGATAGAGCTAACATTAACGACGTTCCAGGGCTAGCAAATGATGAGCCACCACTGAATGTCTATAGGGATATTGGGAAGGCCTTGTAGGGTATCACAAAGATCCTTAAAGGGCCGAAGGGTCAGCATTGAGGAGTTTAGGAGGATGGCGCCTGCTTTCACAAGGACTACTACCCCTATGGATGCAGAGAATTGGATCATAGAAATTGAGAAAATTTTGGAGGTCTCAAAGTGTGATGATGGTAAGAAAGTGGCTATTGCAGCTTTTATGTTCAAAGAGGAAGCTGAACATTGATGGAGGATGGAGAAGGAAGTGAGGAGATACCCGACTACTCCAATGACTTGGGAGCAGTTTAAGATTGGATTCTTGGAGAAATATTTTCCACAGGTAGAGAAGGATCATTTGGCACAAGAGTTCATGAATTTGGCTCAAGAGGGCATGACAGTTGGTGAGTACAAGGAGAAATTCACAAAATTAGCAAAGCATGCCATGCAAATGGTAGCAGATGAGAGACATAAAGCAAGGAAGTTTGAAAGAGGTTTGAAGTGGAGCATTAAGGTGAAACTGATTGCCTTGGAACTACCAACATATCCAGAGGTTGTTCGCAAGGCTCGAGTTTTGGAGGGCAATGAAAAGGAAAGGGACGGGGAGAAGGAAGAAAAGAAGAGAACAGGCTCAGGAGGTGACTCTAGGGGTGGTTCCCACAATTTCAAGAAGAGTAGGCAGAGTACTTCATCATCTGGGTCCTTTGCACCAAGAGTTACAGGGCAACAGGGTACTGAACAGCTACAAAAGTGTCAGAAGTGTGGGAGATTACATGGGGACAAGCCATGTTATGGAACCAATTGGGAACAACTTCTTTGCTTCAATTGTGGCAAGACAGGACACTCATCAAAGAATTGCTGGAGTGCCCAAGGAAACAAACAAGCTAGTGAACAGAAGGGGGTGACATGTTTCAAGTGCAACCAACGAGGACACATTACAAGGTTTTGTCCCTAGCCTGTGCCGGGATCAGTAGGCAAGCCTCCAGCTAAGATAGATGGTGCATCAAAACAGGCTCAACAGAAGCAAGGGCAGTAGAAGGAACAGAGGTTTGGGAGGGTCTATGCAATGAAACCAAAGAGCCCACAATATTCTAATTCCGTAGTCTCAGGTACTTTACTTACTTCTTAGCATGCATTTAAAGTACTTATTGATATGGGGTCTACACATTCTTTTGTATCGCCTAGAGTAGCAAAGAGATTAGGTGTTGAACCCAAAGCACTTGAGTTTGATTTGATTGTGACTACTCCGATGGGAGGTTTGAGTCAGGAGATGTCATGTACCTCGGGTGTAGGGTCCAGATTGAGGAGAATCAATTAGTAGTTGATTTAATACTCTTAGACCTTAAGGGTTTTGACATGATCTTGGGTATGGACTGGTTAGCTACGCACCATGTAATATTTGATTGTTTTGAAAAGAGAGTTGTGTTTCATCCTCCTAATCATACAAAATTTAGTTTCGAGGGGACGGGGATTATTTCTTTCCCCACCCTTGTCTTTGTCGTACAAGCACGAAGATTGTTGAGGAAAGATTTTTAGGAAAATATTGCTAGTATTATTGATGCAAGGAACGAGAAAGTGTCCATTGAGAAGATATCAATAGAAAGAAAATCTTCAATTATATTGAGAGAAGTTGTCCATGCTACCATTGGGGAGAGATAAAATTTACATTTTTAGAACAAAAATTTATTCAACTTAGCAATTTGTTGTAGAGTGCTCATGTTGTGTTTGTAAACAAAATGATTGGACTATGAAATGATACGTCGATTACTACCAACTGAATAAGGCAGCAACAAGTAGTAAATATCTTTTATGTGCCATTGAAGATTTATTAGATTAGTTGTGAGGGGTTACAGTATTTAATAAGATTGATGTTGGATTGATTTACTCTAGTCAAAAGAAAGAACTGGTGGTATTTTAAAAATTATTTGTCGAACTTGGATAGTTATATTATATTTTTGGTGAAGTCATTGAGATTGACAAATGCCACATCTGTTTGAAGGATTGACTAAATTGAGTTATATCAACTTGATCTAGATTCATATGTTACTGTATTCATTGGTGTTACACCAGTGTATTCTTTAGTAAGGAATGACTTACCCTACTCATGATTTTGGATTAGATGTAATTGTTTTTGCCTTGAAGTTTTGGAGAGATTGTTTATACAGTAAGACATGTGAGATTTATTTTGATTATCAAAGGTTGAAAGATTTATTTACTGAGATGAAGTTTAATTTGAGAAAATGAGATGAATGGAAAGTCTAGGGACCATGATTATTATATCATTATCATGTAGGCAATGCTACTGTAGTGGTTGATGCATTGAGTAAGAAATCATTAAGAAGTTTGTGTTGTATTGTATTGAGTATACCCGAATTAGTAATTTTATTGATTTGAGATTGATAAAAAAATACATGTGATGTTGATTGGTACAAATATATTATTAGCTCAATTGCAAATTAGACTCTTATTGATAAATTGTATCAAAAAAAAAAAAAAAGGGACACATGTGCAGAGTATTTGAAAAGAGGTGTAACATGATAGTAGGATATAGTTTGTAAGTTGTGGTGAGATTATGTTTATATTTTGATATGAGTTATGGTTATCAAAAGAGGATACGGTGAAGAGAGACATTATAGATATAACCTATAATTCTATGTTTATCCGAGGATTACAAAATTATATTAATATTGAGAATTTATTATTGGTTGGGTGGAATGAGAAAAGAGATTGCGGAATTTGTAGCCAAGGAGTAGTACACTGATAGATAAAAACTGAATATTAGTGTCTGACGAGTTTATGACAACTTCTTGCACTTTTTGAATTGAAATGGGAGTATATTATTATGAATTTTCTATAATGACCTTCAAAATATAGATTGGGCATGAATCTATTTTGGGTTATTGTGGATTAATTGACAAAATTATTTGGTAGAGATGTTTTATTTTTACGACATGCTTTGTGTTGTTATGCTTAGGAAGTATACATACTTGATTCTCCTTGTATATTGATGGGAACAACCTATTGAGTTTAACGAAACTCTTAATTATGTTGAGGAGTCAATAAATTTTAGGTAACAAGATGATTATATTAGTCAAAGTGTTGTAGAAGAGTTACTCAAGCGAGGAAGTTGCTTGTGAAGTAGATAAAAGGATGAAAATTCAATATCTTCATTTATTCTCACAAGGTATATAAATTTTGAGGACGAAATTATTTTAAGAGGGAGACAATGTAATACCCTAAATTTTTGAAATATATACATAGCTGTGACGCCTCAAAATTCGGGGGCCTGTTGATTACCCATCAACCCGTGGAATACCCGTGAATACCGAGTAACTCGATATCACACTGTTATGCCCCATTTACAGAGATCCTTAATTTAACAAAATTCGGGCAGAGTCTCCTTTATACGGGGAGCTCTACCCAAAACACAACCTGTGCAATATACATTAACATGACCCGTCTGAGTCCCCATATAACACAATGACCACACAGAGTCCATTTATAAGTAAAACTTGACCACATCGGATCCAATTATAATTAAACATTGGCCACACCAGGTCCAATCATCCATATTTATATCAAAACATGCAATGTTAGTTTAACAATAGTCCATGTAAGTTCTATTACAATTTAAAAGATTACATGCTTAAAACATTCTTTCCACAAATATTTTACATCAACACAAAATAAAGCCACATTCGACTTTCTTCAAACATAAGGGTCCAAATTGGAGCCATCCACTAGTGTACCTCTCCCATCTGAAATGTTTCCCATATAGGGTGAGCCAACGCTCAGTAGAAAAACTCNATAGTCAAAAGAAAGAACTGGTGGTATTTTAAAAATTATTTGTCGAACTTGTATAGTTATATTATATTTTTGTTGAAGTCATTAAGATTGACAAATGCCACATCTGTTTGAAGGATTGACTAAATTGAGTTATATCAACTTGATCTAGATTCATATGTTACTGTATTCATTGGTGTTANGACTCCTCACATAAAATGCGTATGTAATGCACACATGCCACAAACAACTTTTTCCAAATAAGAATATGTTATTCAAGATAGAATCTCATGATGTCATGCTAAGTAATGAGATGAAACTCACTCATGCATGCTATCCCGAGCCCACACCGACTCCCACAACACAATGCGACTCATATGTGTAAAACAAACGTCTTTGATGAAACACATCCAAAGATCATTTTGAAATCAACCATATGTCATAAAACCAATTCATTCTTAGATGTTTCCCATCAAATGAATAATTTATATATTAAAATCATGTGCCTTTATTGGGTATCGGATTCAGGAATCGCACCTCCGGCTCCGTACGCTGTTACACTTTTCTGGAATTTNTGTCACACTTTTCTGAAATTTCACCGCCGGTAAGTATATGAACCAAGTGGCCGGGATTTTCACCCCAGGGAGTATCTAGCCCTACTTGTTATACCCAACACAAGTTTTCTTATACATGTAACCATGCAACTCCGTAGGACGTTTCATCCCACTTTTTCGAGCCCACCATCAAGCACCAATGTTGGTGTTGATCACCCTATGCAACCCTACACCCACACTCATGCATGTAGCCCATGAATGTGATGTCAATTCCATGTCCAAATTGCAATACATGTCAAATGAACAATTTTTACATATCAATGTATACCATGGAAATTTATATCATTTGCATATAATCACCATAACCATTGCAAGTTCAATATATCCAAGACCATAAATCAACACTTCATCAACATGATAACACATAATACATGCTAATATCACATTTCATTCACAAGGCATAATATAAAACACAAAGCATGCCCACATGATCCCAATTT